>CAUYON010121281.1:0-72257 GCA_963573935.1 Arctocebus calabarensis
AGGGAAACGGGCAAGAGGGGGGAGATTGGGCGGAGGGAGAGTAATTTGTGGGTACACATTTACGGTGCATCTTAGAAGGGTACAGGTGAAACTTACTAAATGTAGAATATAAATGTCTGTACACAATAACGAAGAAAATGCTGTGAAAGCTATGTCAACCAGTTCAATGAAAATATTTCAAATTGTATATAAAACCAGCACATTGGCTCAGCACCTGTGGCTCAACAGGCTAAGGCGCCAGCCACGTACACCTGAGCTGGTGGGTTTCAATCCAGCCTGGGTCCGTCAAACAACAATGACGGCTGCAACCAAAAAATGGCCGGGTGTTGTGGCGGGCACCTGTAGTCCCAGCTACTTGGAAGGCAGAGGCAGGAGACTCACTCAAGCCCAGGAGTTGGAGGTTGCTGTGAGCTGTGATGCCACAGCACTCTACCCAGGGTGACAGCTTCAGGCTTTGTCTCAAAAAAAAAAAAAAAAAAAAAAAAAAACCCCAGCACATTGTACCCCATGATTGCATTTATGTACACAACAATGATTTAATTTAAAAAAAGGCACAGAAAGGTTAAAAATTATAATTTGGAAAAGATAATACCAATCAAACAAAAAAATAACTTGGTATAAAAGTAACAGAAATCAGACACTCTAAGGAACATTGATTTTTAGGGTATGAGCTAGGAAAGAAGTATCATGAAGGAGACCACAACAGAACTAGCAGAACGCAGGACTGAGAAGGAAGCACACAGCAATGTATTACTGTAGTATAATAAGGTGGGTAAACATTATCCAGTTTGAAGGGATCCGTGATCTTAGATCTTAGCAAAAGCAATTTCAGCTGAATTTGAACAAATTCTAAATTTCCTGGATTGAAGAGTAACTATGATTTTGAGAAGTTTGAAATTAGAAAAATAAGGTCTATAGGTAAGGATAAGGGAAGATGATTATTTTATAGGATTCTTATAATCCCACTCATGGGTTGAGGACAAAGAGACTACAGATTAGGGCAGAGACTTCTCTCCCTAGCTACATCACTTTAGTCCCCACAGAATCCCCATACTTTTTCACATGAAGCCACTCATTGTTTTGATGAGGGGAAAACATCTCCTGACATACCTGGCCATCTGCTTACCTGTTTAGTAAATGGACGCGTTGATTTTCCTGCTAAATGAACGACCACACATCATGTGATTCATCATGTGATCACACCGCACAATGTACCACCACATCACCCGGTGATTGTTTCCAAAAAACACAGATCTCCTGGACAACATAGCAGGATTCCATGTCTATAAAAAAAAATAAATAAATTAGCATGGTGTGGCGGTGCACACCTATAGTCCCAGCAAGTGTGCTAGTGTGGAGGCTGAGGCAGGAGGATTACTTGAGTCGAGGAGTTTGAGGTTGTAGTGAGCTATGATTGCACCACTGTACTTCAGATGAGACAACAGAGCAAGACATCTCAAAAAACAAAACAAAACACAGATCTTTTGACTTTTTTCCTAGACAGTGTCCTATGGATGTAGAGGTTAACTGCTTTTGACACTTCTCATACATGACACCACAGTTAGCTTGGTAATGGCTGCTTCCCTGTGGTCTTCTCAGATGGTTCAATGGAGTTCCATGCGAGGAAAAGCGATGACACTTGGGCTAAAAGCAACAGGCTTGGTCTTGAAGGAAGAATTGGGTTCTGCCAGATGAGTGAGAAGCAGAAACATTTCAGGGTTACGATCTGGGTGTCTATCTAGCAGTTTCTTGAGGGAAGAGTATTTGTTAATAGTGCTATTGTGGCCCTTGTAGCTTTGACCCAGCATCTAGCACAATAGAGTTTGCTGATGTAAAGATGAGATGATGTCACGCACAGAGATGTTTAAGAAAGGACATGGTGCAGAGGGCTGGTAAGTAGTTCGTCATGTTGAAAGCAGTGGGGAGGGAGGTGAGGTCATGGCTCAAAGGGTTGGCAGGGATGGGAACAAAAGTCGTATAAACCATAATGACCAGGATTTGAGTTAGCTATTGAAAATTTTTAAGTAAGAAGGTGACTCGTTTAGGCCTATGTCAGAAAAATAATTCTGGTAGTGAGGACAATGAATTGGATAAGTGAAGAGACGGGTGCAAGACATAAGCATCTGAGCTTCAGCAGGGGGATCGGATAGGAGGGAAGGTGCGGACCGGCTGGAGAAAACACAGGTACGTAATCAGCAGCTACGGGGGTTACTGATGACTGAACAAGAAAAGGAGCAACAGAACTGGAACTGCTGGGGCCGCAGGTGAAGAACACACAACCAGCTTCGCCCGCAGTCCCTGGGAAGGTCCACGTGAAGTTTCCAGGTAGTTTACTTAGAAAACAAACATTCTACATACAAAATTAGTGCCCGTTACAGAGGCGTACTAAGCTACAGCAGTTAACACACTGATTATAAATGTCTATTTATGAACTTTTTTCCTGTTCCACCGAATATTAGGACAAGGATTATTTTACTCATTTTACAAGACTTGAATAAATTATACAAATAAGTATATAAAACAAATGTTTGACAATTGAGTGTGTTACCAAATTCAACCCTTAGGTAGTTCATACTTTAGGTTAAAATAAAGCCATGTGAAGAAATCTCAAAATTACCAAAATCACTACAATAATCTCATCAAAGTATTACATATTGTGTTCAAACTTGATTTAAGAAAAAAATTAACTTTGTTAATAAAAGCCAAATTTAGCTGTGAAACCCAATAGTTATATGAGAAAGAAAATAATTACAGAGGAAATCCAATAGTTAAATTGTAATAAAACTTAATTGTAATGAAATTATTGTGAATTGCTTATTTTTAAAAAACGTATTCTCAAAAAATTCTTTCCTAAAAAAGGTAATGTTACTAAAAAGCTACATGTGAATATTGGTTAAACTTTTCTTGTGTTCATGGATATCAATCATTGTTTGGGAGGATATAGAATATGTTGAATTCAGATCCTTGATACTAAATAAAGTGAGTAGGAATGAAAAATCAACTCACGATTTTTACAGTAAGAATGGACTTGACAAATTATGCACATTTCAATCTATAATAGACTTTCATAGGTCTTGTCGTGATAATATACCAGCTAATATCAAACATCTTTATAAAGGATATCCTATCCACTAACAGACTTCTCCAAAAACAAAAATGTAACTGGCTGAGAATAGTGGGATAATTCAGTAAAATATATGTGGGCGGAATCTTTTCTATTAAAAATAAAATACCAATGTAGAACCTCCACAGCTGACCCCCGTTTACATGGACCATCTCAAGTTGACCTAACTTTCATAGACCAGACACACACTCCACGTGCCTGTGGGCACAGCAGGCCTAGCTCCTCATGTTGACCTCCTCCGTATGCTGATGGTTTGTTACTGTCTTTTGGGGGAGGTCAACTTACAGAGGTTCCACTGTATTTCTGGGCCATTTTAGGTCAAATCTGCAACCTTCACCACTATTTCAGTACTTTCTGGTTTTCATTAGTTTAAGAACTGCTTCATGGAAAAGAGAAATTCTGGTAATTGGATATTTCTGGAGTATCAAAATATATTCAGTTTATAAGAAACTACACCTCTCTTTGAAGACACTTTCTTTGGCAGGACATGGTGTTATTCAATGTGTTAATAGGACGCCGTCTTAAAAAAATACTGAGTTCTTAATTATCGTACTACACAAGTCCAAGCTCTGCAGATTCCCAGAGTAGGAAGGACAAAGCAGGCATTTGGCAATGACATTTGGGTCTTGTCTCAAAAACAGCAAGGCAGCACCTCTGCTTGCCCTGCTATTTCCACATTACTTCCGACCACATTGAAGCAAAAAGGCTGAAGTCCCTCAAGCGTGTGGAAACACGACTTTTATATTTTTCTATCAATCTTTAATAAGTCGTATGTTTGGGTCTATTCTGAGTTAATCACTTTCGGTCTCCTTCTGTAAGAAGGCTATGAAAATAAATTGTATACGTTCCCTAGGTGGTTTTTATAAAATGTTGCCACAGTGAAGGAATATTTATTCCCCAATATCTTACGAGACAGATAAGCTCATACACAGTATCTTATCATTAGTGCCAAGAGTGGAATGAAGATGAAAACAAGTTGTGTGGACATCTATTAAGATATATACCAACTGGTATTATATAAGAAAACACAGGGAGACGGACTGAAAGTTGTGAACATTCTTCCTAACAAATAAGCCAGGTGACTTGCCATTTATCTACTTTGGGTTTTTTTTTTTTTTTTTGCCTAGACTGTATTTTGTTTTAGGATATTTTAATACCTACTAGATTCATTTTGTTAATTCAATATGGAGTCCCAAAATCTTACCTCTTTCTCCTGCAAATGTCAGAGAGAAATCAAGTTCCTCCTGCTTCTCCAATCAAGTTAATCCACACGTCTCAGCACGTGAGCAAAGTAAAAGGGTAAAATCATCTTGATGTACAGTGAATCTAATTTTTGAATTTCAGGTGTTAACGATTTAAATATTTATGTTTAATTATGGAAAATTTAAATGTTATAAAAGAAGTTCACAATCACGGAAACGATCCCTATCAATGTCTGCATCACATCTGGCAGTAATGAAAACAAATTAACAATAAAATTTTGGAAATCGGGTCATATGAGCAAGCCAAAACCATACCAAATTACTCTGTATCGAGTCACTGGTGGTCCCAAGAAAGACCAACTTCCTGTTTTGGATTCCAGTGTCTAAATTAGAGGAAAATCTCCTGCAATCTGGGTTTTTTTTCGGGGGTTCTTGGCTCACAAACAACAAAGCTCTAAACTCACCAAACAGGAAAACTTCACCTCCAACATCACCTCTGAGGACAATCTGCTCTTCAAATAGCTGCTTTCACTTTAATTCAAAGACATGACAATGGCACAAATTTACACCTTTCCTAGTTAAAGCTTAACCTGCTGTGTTAACTCCTTTCACGCCAATTTATCTTGAACAAGAGGGTTTTTCTCTACATGAAGAACAAAAATTTACTGAAGAGAAAATGTTTTATCACCTGATTACACAAACTTAAATTTGTTCCAATTACTTCAAATTGTCACCTAGTTCTGAAAATATCATTTTAATTTTCTGTGTCCATGCCAGTTATGTAATTTTCACCTAATATTGTGTTTTAAATAGCTGTATGTGTTTTAAGTAGATGATAGTTTTTAATAAGAGCTGTGCTAGCCAAATTAAGAAAAAATACTTAAATTCTTAAAAATTATTGAATACTATTGAATGATAGGTCAGGCACAGTGGCTCACGCTTCTAATTCTAGCACTTTAGGAGGCCCAGGTATGCGACTGTTTGAATTCAGGAGTTTGAAACCAACCTGAGCAAGATCAAGACCTGGACTCTACTAAAAATAGACAAAATAGCTGGACATTTGGGCGGGTACCTGTAATCTCAGCTACTTGGGAGGCTGAGGCAAGAGGACTGCTGGAGCCCAAGAGTGTGAGGTTGCCGTAAAACACCACAGCACTCTACCCAGGGGAATAGAGAGAGACTGTCTCAAAAAAACAAAACAAAACAAAAAATATATATATATATACACACACACAGATACACATTGGAAATAGCTTAGAAGTATCATTTACGTATGAACTGCTCATCCCATGGAAAATCAGTAAGAGAAAAAAATATACCAGCATCCCACCATAAGCCTGAAATAGTACATGAAACTTCACCTCTGCGATAGCCATTTTGGGTATAGAAATGTACAATAAACTACTTGCCTATTATAACACAAAGGGATGGTGAATGCGGAACTATTTAGATGAGGATGAGGCATCAGACCACACAAGGCATTACAACAATTAAGGAAACACAGATCGCAGCAATGGTCATTGTACAATATTATACCAGACTATAACAAAAAATCTTTTCCTTTCTGGTGATGGTGTGATTGCACATTCGCCTAATCTGAGTCTGTGTAGCAACAATCCTGGGAGGAAGGAAGAATGGTGATTTTTACTTATACTTTAGTGGACTGAATGTAATTTTCATCAATTCAAAACCTTATAATATGAACTAATTAAGCCTAAAATGTGTTGAAAACAGTAAAAATTGTTATTGTATAAAATGGGCTTGGCATCAAAATGACACATTTTATTAAATAGAATGTGTAAAATAAAATGAAGTAACCTCTATTCAAAAAAGATACAAGACAGGTATTATTTAAAAGGCTTTAGTACTCACTTTCAATAAAAAGAAATCTGACATTATAAAAATACATAAAATAGTCATGGCTTTATAACCATTAATTTACACAAGATTTTTTTTGGCATAAAACAAAGTAATAAAGTAGTTTAAAAGGTATTCTTATATGAAAGTTACTCCCAGTATAAAATTTTTATAAGTTTTTGTAATTTTGTTTCATCTGTATAAATAAAGCACTTTATCCTTTTAAAATTCATAACTCCATTTAAAAACATAGGATTCTCTGTCTTTTAAATAAAAGTTCCCTTGAGGTAGTGTGTTAAAACTTCTCCTTCCCCTTTCAGTCTATGTGTCCAAATCAAAAGACTGAAAAGTTGGAGTCCTGTAGTATTCGAATGTGTGCTTATAGGTACAAATGTGATTTTCTTCCTGAAAATCTGTCCTTTCTCTCCCTTCGTCCTCTGACTCAGAGTCCAGGTCTGGAGAAGAATAAGCTTTGAAGTGAAGGGCTGCTGGCTGACCGTCGGGGGGCTGTCCAAAGCTTGAACAGACATTGAGGTGAGGTCTCCTGAGAGGTTTTCCAAAGGTACCTGAAAGAAAGCAGCCCCTTGAGCACACAGGTCCTTTTTCTAGCAGGAAAGTCAAGAAAACACATTTTGAATGGAGAGGCTCTTACTCCGTGAACACGAATAAACGTGTCCTACAAGTCCACAGTGTGGCGCTCAGGTGTACGTACGTCCATGTAGATTACTTAGAGAATAGCGCGACACATCTGCCTTATTTACAGGCAATGGACAAATGCATCAATTTCTATCACTTCCCACCTAGGAATGTTAATCACCGTGCAATGCATTTTCTCAAGTTCCCCCAAATCCCAGCTTCCGCACTTGAGAGACCGCAGTTCTCTGTAAAGGACATGTTGAATAGCAACAGGGAAGTCACCTGTGCCTGAACATAAAAACGTTCCTTTCAGAATGATCCTGTATCCTGCCCCTTCTTCACTAACTGTAGCCAAATATTATTCAATTAACTCAAATTCTTGCCTCAGTCATACAAAACATACTTTCGTTTTTTTCAAAAAGAAATATAAAAAATAGTACTGTGACAGAAACGTTAACTTTCTTAAAAGAAAGTGGTAAAATGTTTTAAGATTCTACTTTTATTTTTTAAAAAAACCAGGGAAGTTGGGGCTCATTTTCCCATTCCTCTCCGTTTAGTAAAAAAAAAATGATCTCAGTTTTTCCATTCCATTATCCTCACGCACTAGACTAAAAAGTCCCACACTCTGACACTGGTGCCAGCCAGCGTCTAGCTCCAATGGCTTCCTTTGCCGAAGGTAGTCCGGCTTGTCTGCCTGGCGGCTGTTGCTAGGTACGGTGCTGTTTTCCACCCTTCCACCACGGGTTCAGTTAGAAGCCACTAGACGCACCAAACCACAATTATGCAGGGCACACAACTCCACCCCAAAGGCTGTGGGAGCCCAAAACCACTTTTTCCACATGGCTGACAAGCTGAGCTCCTAAGTCACTCCCCAAACTCATGTCTCACAGTCAATGCCACACCCGGTGTTACCCAGAGAGCTTCGAAAGCTTAGTTATAGATTAAACACATCATCGAGTGAAATCCCACCTCTGACTCTCTGCTTTTAGAAACATCTGTGCTCACGGGCCTGCAACTTGGAGCATGGGTCCTGAAACAAGGTATCTGATAAATTAATAAACATACCCAAGAAGGAAGGACTCGAAGTAAATGACGCTGGCTCTGGACTTGCACTGAACTCTGAAGAGGTCTTGTTCAGACACACGCTCTTTATTCCCGGGCCTTCGCCCTGGGAGTGAGTGGTGCTAAGCAGCTTCCGGACACGCGGCGGGCACCCTGGGTTACTGACGGTGCGCTCACAGGCCTGCTCTGCGGGGTGAGAGCACGGGGGGCCCTCCTTCTTCTTCACGTAGCCGGGCTCGGAGTGCTCTAGCAGCGCTGTTCTTGGATCAGGACTGCAACCTTTTGAATGTGGGGACAATGTCAAAAGGACATAATACTTAGCATGTCTAGACGTTTCTCCAGGAACAAGAACAATACTCAGGCAAACGCCCACACACCTGTATGATAGGCTTCAAAAGGGTCTGCACCATACGCACTCCCCCTCACGTACACAGGGCCCGCGGCCCCCAGGAAGGGGCAAAGGAGCGGGTCCGTGACGGCTTCCACGTCCGCTTCACTGCTGGTGTCAATATGGCAGGTCCCTTCAAAACAGAAACGGGAGTCACCGAACTGATTTCATTCCACATTCGCTCCGATTTCGGTATTTTCCACATTTGTAGAATGGAAACAAAATGGCTGAATAGATGAACATTTGGCTAGAACACCGTGTAGAAAATAAACGGCAGACTTGTGCAGTAAGTTCTTTTACAATTTATAGGCACCTACGGATTAGCAACTGAGTAAAGAGCTCCCTACTCAAGGAGTCAGTGACCACCGTGCTGGGTGTGCTGACCTTGCTGCTGGCCCCACCTGGTTTCTGAGGGAAACTGATCCTCCAACAACTTACAATGCACATGACCAGAACCAGGTGCTGGCACTTGACCGCTGGCCTCTCAGAGCCCACTTCAAAGATGAGCTCAGCCATAAAATCATCTCAAGGGTTATTGGGCTAAACAATCCCGACATGATGGGCCAGTTAGTAGCGGACACAGGAGGTGAAGGGTAAGTGATATGGTTGGGGTTAGAGATGCCATCCCAGGCAGTGTGCCTGGGCACAGAGCCAGGCAGAGGACGGGTGGTGTTCTGAGAGCAGCAGATCAGCTGAGAGTGACACAGTGATGCTGGCAGACCCATGTCCAGCCCCTGCACCCAGGCGGCACTCGTACGTGCCAGTTCTGTCCCTTTAGGTTTCACAAAAGTCCTTTCAGTTAATGCCACTATATTGGGACAAGCTTGGGTCTCTGCTCTTTGCTGCCAAATGGGCCCAATCAAAATACTTACACATTCAAATCTTCCAACTCTACACGCTCCGTGACTGACTTGTCCTGCACTTTCTAATTATGTTAACTGTTTATCTCACCATGAACTAAACTGTGAAATCGAAAACAAGTCTACTTCCCTCCAAACTACAATGTCTGGCACAGAGAAAATGTTCAGTGAAAGCTTGTGAGAAAAGAAGATAAAATGTTTTAAAATAACATCAGTGGCCTCCACTTGCTAAGCTCCTAACAGGAGCCAAGGACTGTGCACTTTTCCATTTCCATCTCATTTGTAAACCCCCTAATCACGAGGTGCTGTTAACTGCCCATCACTACGGGAATGAGTGATACGAGCGAGTCCCACGCCAAGCCTGTGTGCCTGGATTGTGCTGCTCCACTGCTGTGCTCAAAACCACGCAGCATTTAAAGCAAGGGTTAAAGCCGGACTCCACCAATACAATGATATAAACCACATGACTTTTAAGACTGTGCACGAACTACTTAATGTCTTTTAAGGAAAGAGAACATTCAGGGTCAAAAACATTCAAGATGTAACAGAAATATTACATTGCATGGAAGAATTACATTCGACCTAACCAATGTGACTTTTATTACCAGAAACGAAGAATTTTTTTTCTAGTATTTAAGGTAAGGATAGAACTATAACATTTCAGCCATGCTAGTGATCTCGGGCCAGGTCCTAAAAATCAGTTGGTTTCTTATGAAGATACTGTATCTGAGGAGCTTTCCATCTGATGATTTCAAAACAGCCACAGCCCATATTCATTTCTAACACTTACCACTATTGTCATGTTGTGGCAAGAAAAACCCGCCACCTGGGGATGTGATGAACTGGTGGTGGCTTCCACTCTCTGAGGAGACGTACCCGTCCTGTCTGTCAGCTAACGTCCCCTGAGAGGACAAGTAACTCGGGATATCTGCAGGCAAGTTGGTCTCATCTGCAACAAAACAGCAGCATTCTGTTAACCAAGGAAGGGTGTCACTGTCCCACCAGCCTCTCAGTGAGCAGTGCAGGCCACAGCAGAACCTCTGTGAGGTGACCCCCGAGGGACGGTGACTAACTGGTCAACATAAGGAGGTGGTCAGCATAAGGAGCTAGGCCAGCTGCACTCATGACACGTGTGGTGCGTGTCCGCCCTACAAAAATTAGACCGGTCAACTTAAGGAGATGGCCGATGCAGAGCGGTGGCCAGCTAGGGAGGTTCTACTGCATTTTGATTTCTCTATAAATCTAGAAAAGACAGATCTACTCTGGCAAAACCATCTTGATTGTACAGCATGCAGAAGAGGCCCAGGAGAGCTTTGCGATTTTCCACTTCGTCCCCTGTTGGATGCCCCTCCCAAGTGTCAAAAACAAGTACTTAGAAAAATGAAAACGTAGCATCCTAGTTCCTAAATTATGCTTCGTTTCCGCCACACTCCCTACCATCATTAACCAATATCTGACTCTGCAAAGATGAATCAGGTCAGAGGCCCCCTCCCACTGATAACTCCGCTCCCGCCTGGACGCGCATGCGCGCACACTTATGCACGCAACCAAACACCGGGCGACCGTGCGGAGCAAACGTGTCACTACGGGCCGTTCCTGGTTCTCCGCCACCTGGACCCGTCGACTCCGTGACTTGTAATTTTTCCTCACAGCCAACAGGATATTCCCATGGGTTTCAACAAGTATTAACTTTCGGGGGCCCACGGCGCTATTTTTAGCTAGCCTCATTCCCGCAGCTTGAAACCGACCAGTCCCCCTTCAGGGACGGCCCTGCCGCGAGCGCGTCCAGGAAGGCGGCCGTGGCCGTGGCCGTGACCGTGGCTGTGACCGTGGCCGTGGCCGTGACCGCCCGCGACCTCGGCCCTGCGCGCCGCCCCGCCCGCTCCCCGCACCTGTGTTGGTGACGCTGCAGTCCCCGCTCCGCCGCCTCGTGTGGTAGATGATGACCACCCACACGAGCGACGTGCCCACCACGCAGCAGACCACGGCGATGATCACCACGCCCACGGTGGCCCAGCCGTCGTCGTCCAGGGCCGGGGCGGCCCCCTGCGGGGAGTCGCAGGTGGGGGCGGGGATGACGCTGAGGCGCACGCTGCCCCGCTCGGTGCCCAGCGTGTTGGACATCTCGCAGGTGTACTGCCCCGCGTCGCGCACGTCCGCGTCCACGATGATCAGCAGCTGGTTGCCCGCCGCGAAGAAGTGCCTTTCTGTCACCACCAGGGGGCTGTCGTCCTTGGTCCAGTTCAGCCTGGGGGGCGGGCTCCCCCCGGCAATGCACTGCAGGACGGCCGTCTCTCCCTTGGTTACAGTTCGGTCCAACAGAGGTCGCAAAAATGATGGCGTTTCTGAAATTACAAGCCGTGCTTTTAATCTCCTAAATTAAATTCACAGTTTCCATATCCTAAGACCTAGTGTTTGAATTGATTCCAACTGCAACCTAAAATTTTATTCTCCCACAACTTACTAGACATGCTTTTTCAAGACCCTAAACATACACATTTAGGATTTCATGATCCTGCTGTCATTTACTCATAAAACCAGTTAAGGGTAACAGTCACTTTTTCATCTCAACTTCCCTCAATCTTCCTCAAATTAGAAAATTGGTGGTGGGCTGGGGAGGGAGAATACCATTTTTGAAAAAAATAGAAAGTAATAAAAAGTAATTTCGGGTTCAAGATACAATGATGGATAAAAAAATTCAAAAGGCCTAAGTTCTTAAAGTAAAACTTTATACGGCCTGATGCAGAGGCCTGTATTAAAATTCTGACTATTTTTTTCTACATGCATGATAAACACACTCACATTTTTCAAAAGTATTTGTTCATGTAAAAGATAATAAAGAACTCTGATTGCCAGAATAGACAGCAGTCTGACAAAATAGAGTAGTAGGTCCTTCCTAACCTGTTGTTACATTTATTTTCTTGTATGTTCTTGGCAGCATTAAGACCATTTGCAGAGGCTATACGCGGAGCAAGTACAGGAGGGTAACCCCTTGAAAAATGAAAGCGTCAGGCTTTCACTGTCCCCGCTCCTCTTGTGGGTGGATGGCTCTCTCTGCACCCCCAACCTCAAGCCTTCCAAGAGACCATTTGCTCTTTCTAGGGAAGCGCAGAGCCCGAAGGCCCTACAGCCCTTCATTTCACACCCTCACAACTTTTGGCACTTAGGGTTCTTGGGTGAACTAGTATCTTCAGGACTGATTTATACTTTAGAATCTTAAAAAATTCACCTACCCAGAACAGTCAGAGTTGCATTTGCAGAAATGCTGCCTGCACTGTTTTGAGCTGTGCAGCTGTACACCCCGATGTCCTCTGTCTTCACGTCCACGATGAAGAACACGTCATCCTCAGGCATCACATGCATGCGTCTCTCCCTTGCAGCAGGGAAGTCTGTGCCTCCGTCCTTCTGCCAGGCTATCTGCGGGGCCGGGTGTCCCACGGCCGCACACTCTAGACGCGCCATGGCCCCGGCACGGATGGTGAGGTCCATGGGGGTCTTGGTGAAGGAGGGAAGCACTGAAAGCAGAGAAGCAAAGTGGGTGTCAGCACTGTGGCACTGAGGGGTTGACCTGCCTTCCTTTCCATTTTCTGTGGCACTTAAGGGTTCACCTGCCTTCCCTCCCATTTTTTTGTTTGATAGTTACAAATGTCTCTGACAAAGGTAAGGCAAGGATTATTTTCAATTTCAAGACAAGGATACTAAAGTTGAGAATAGAAGGATTAAAATAACTTGCTCAAGGTTACACAGACACAGACATGACGAATTCAGGCTGGAACATGGCACATTTGGTCCTTTGACTGAGTCCTCCTGCTGTCTCCCAGCCCAATTTTAGTTTCTTTAACAATGAACCTTGAGATGCTGGGCACAACTCTTGGTACCACTCACTTTATCCACATCTCTCAAAATCCCTCTGGGTGGCTCTGACATCCTATGACTTGAAGATATTTGCTTTCTCCTAGAATTTAAACCCCAAACTGCTCTATGTGGCGGGCCTCAGCAGTCCTCCGTGGAGTAAATGTATTAACAAACCAGACCCCAAATCTTCTCCCACAGCAGATACAAACAGTTGGAGGATAAAGTAGTAAGGATTCTACAGTAAACTGTACACTCTCTGGACAACATGAACGACAGCAGCTAATCTGGATTGCATTTCCTGAGCGCCACCTGTATTCCAGGCACTTAGCTAAGCCCTTTACACACAGTATTCAACCATCGCAGTAACTCAGCATGGTAGGTCCTTTAGTCTCTAATTGTAAGATGCGTAACAGAAGCTGAGGCACAGGGACATTCAGTAAACTGTGGCAAGTCACACGGCCACAGGCAAGAGTGGAAGGACTCACCCGGATCTCTGAATTAAAGGTGGTGTGTGTTTCACCTTGTACTTGGTGGCCTTCAGGGTACATCGTGAGGCCTAAAGAGCAACACCTAAGTGGTTCATGTCTGCGATATCGATCACAGAGTTCGGTGTCGTCAACACGACAACTGCTGGCTTAGACACAAATCAAGAATCTTAGTGGAGTCAGAAGTGGGAAAAGGAAGAAGGGGGCGGGACTGTCAGAGGGAAGGATAGGGTTAAGAATGAGAGGGAGCGGAAACCAGGTGCTAAAAGTCAGATCACATACTGTTTACTGTGAGCTTGGCTTTGACAGAGTAGGATGAGCCGAAGTGATTGGAGATGACACACTGATATTTCCCTTCGCTGGCAAACTCCACGTTGCGCAGCCGGAGAACGGTGGTGTACTCCATCACCTCGCCGCCCTGGGCCCGCAGGTGCGCATAGTTTTCCATTTCAGCGTCCGGGAGCAGCTCATTGTCTTTTTTCCAAGCAAAAGTCATTGGGGAGTCACTGCTGCTGGCAGCGGAGCAGATGAAACTCAGATTGGAGCCTTTGATCGCTGACTGTGTTTCTGGCTGGACCGTGATCTGGGGTTTGGGAAAATCATCTGTTCATAATGGAGAGGATGGAGCAAAACAAAGTTAAGAGTCCAAACGCTGCTCAGTTTTGAACACCAAGAAATACAAAACAAACAGCGGCTTAGTTTTCCCCTTAGCGTGCGTTTTACGGGCAGAGTAGTAGTCCCAGAGTGGAATGACGCCGTGGGAGTGTATGGGAAGTAACTCACTCATTCCACATAGATACAGAGACCTACTTCTCCATCATTGTTATCTAAGAGGAGACTGTCATTTCACAACTGTCAGAAAAGCCACAGTTTACTCAGACTCCTTGTGCTCCGTATAAACAGAAAAAAGCAGTGAACAGATTACTAGGCGCATGGGTCATTTCTGAATGCTGCTATGGGAAACAAGTTGGCCCATCTGTCCATAAATAAGGAACAGCAAAATTAAGAAATCCAACACCAATCATGATTAACCAATACCACTAAAGATAGCAATTAACACCCCATTTACCAAAAACAGAATCGATATTAAAAAGTGTAACTTAGGCAGAGCCAAAAAGAAAAAGAAAGAAAGAGAAAGAAAATCCTGTAGCAAAAGAAAAAGCTTCTCCAGAAGTAACTGTAAGACACTGGCTTCAGCTTGGAGTTCTGAGCAGCCCATCAATCTTGCCTGTGCCCCACCGTCAAAGCTACATTATAATTAGTGCTAAGCAACTCTTTCATTCTAAAGAGTTATTTTTAGTTCTCTGTTACTTTTTGAAAAAGTTACCTTTTTGAACTTTAGTTTCTCAGAGATAGTCTAAACTCAGAAACATCTTAGATTTATCAGAGTATATTATTTGGGTGCTCTGGAAAAATAACTTTTTATATAACAAGGGAGTGTAGGTTGCTACACCCCAATGCTGCTGATTTTCAATGCCACGCCTGCATTTCACAATACAGGTGGTTTCTTCTCTTGTATTATTCTAAAATTTTCACTTGATAAATCAATGTTCAGATTCACAATAAAGGGAGTGAAGAAGGAAAAACTATAGACATATATGTCTCAAAGTAATAGGGAATTCACATTTTAGGAACTGTGAAATAAGGTCCATGAGAAAGAGACAGGGCAGACCTTTCTAGAGGAATGCCAAACACTTATTCAGATCCAGAAGCTATACTGGAGGTTTTATTTCCAGAAACTATCAGCTCTATTTAATGCTCCAACCTAAACAAATTTTCAGA
Organism: Arctocebus calabarensis; assembly: GCA_963573935.1. Classification (NCBI taxonomy): domain Eukaryota; kingdom Metazoa; phylum Chordata; class Mammalia; order Primates; family Lorisidae; genus Arctocebus; species Arctocebus calabarensis. Next base: position 15,252 of record CAUYON010121281.1, read on the forward strand.
TACCCATAAAGTTCTTAGTATCTGCACACACATACTTAAATATAAGCAAAGTTTGGCTTTGTATTTTATACATGCATTTATTTTTATAAAGGTCCCATGGCAGCTAGTAGTAACCATAAGTGTAGAATAGTAGACAGAAAACTACACCGGAGATAATTTTTTTTTTTTCTTTCTAATCAAGATCCACTACTAGTTACCAGAGTGGACTCTGGGCAAGGAGATTTCTAACGCTCAGGTTCTTGGATGCTAAATCAATAGGCCTGAAAATTATTTATGATAAATCCAAATATCCTATTACTTGTAATGCTTCACCCACCAACAGTTAATATTTTAGGAACTCAGAAGATCATTAGGTAATGATTTTCTCTTTCATGAGAGCATCTCAACAAGCTCCAGAGCAGAAAACAGTCCCTATTTCATGGATGCAGAGACCAGACTGAGATGTAGGGAAACTAAATTAAACAGCCTGGCTGGGACCATCCTTCTGTCCTTCCAAGATCCAATTTCATTCTCTTTCTACCAAACTGCCCTGATGCAAAAACAAAGACGAAGCATTTGCAGAAAACTCTTTTTCCCATCTGCAAAATTAAATCAGCAAACCATAGATCCATTTTCATGTACCTCAGCAGAAATAAATGCTTTATAAACAGAACATGAATCTATTCAAAACCATTATTTGGATAAATAGGAGGGAAAAAAAGAAGAATGAATAAAAAGGCAAGGGCAATCCTTGTACTCACCACACACAAAGCCATCTGGGCTAACAGCAAAGATGCTTCTTCCCTTCAGCAGCTGAGGATGGGCGCAACTGGCCTTTACGAAGGCCTGAAAGTTGTTTTCTGCCACCCACTGTGGGAGCCATTTGAGTTGGCAATCACACAACAGGCTCGATGTATTTAAATGCCTGAGGAGAGCAATTACACCCAATTTGTTCCGTATGAAATGCAGATTTCTGCAAGCAAACTAAACCTAAGCTAACAGTAACAAAGCAATGAATTTAGAAACTAAATACACATATTCTATGTAACAAATATCCTGTGGCCCGGGTTAAAATGCAAGAAATGATTTTTGCTGTTGTTCTTACTGTCTCACTGAGACAGAAGCGTTGATACTTAGAACTGGAAAGCAGTTACTTTATTATACAGGCGCTACTCTATGGGGCCACAGGTAGAAGGGGCCAGTTCAAGACAGAAGAAAAAAACTCCTCATTTCAACAAAGGGAACAAGTAACGAATTCCGTGTCTTCTAGCATAAAAATTAACGTTAAGAATGTGCTAGGCAATTTTTATAGACACGTAATCTAGGACATTATGACCTGCCAGTTATCACCCTCTCTGCTTTATTTGAAGTTCTGGAAAGAAAAAGAAAAGCTTACAATTGTTGGAGTTTCTTCATTTGTGAAAAGGCATTGCCTTGTAAAGACATGATGGCATTGTCACTCAGGTCTCTGAAAAACAATCAAATCAAAAGCTTCAGGGCAAACTACAGTCACCTCACAGATCCACTGCCCACCCCACGCACCAAACACTCAACGTGCCACAGTGCAGGAACCAGCCATTCCCACCTCGTCCGCTGTGAAGCTCGGGCTGGAGAACCGGGGTATTCGTATCAGAAACAAGCTCTGTTGCGGTGACAGCTCTGCCTCACCTCACCACGCACAGGCTACTTGAGTGAGGAGGACACGAGCCCGGCTGCTCTATTATGTCATTGTATTTCTCATTATTCAGATTAGTAACTATTAGTAACCTTTAAATACGCAAATGAAACTCCTCGTAATTAATGCTTGCTAAAAACATCATTTACGCAATATTTTCGATGATATGCACTCAAGTGATTTACTATTTATTCCTACAGCAACCCAAGAGAAAATTACTAGCCAGCTCAGCACACAGGGGAAGGTAGGAGTGGAAACAATCATTTTCTTTCTTTTTTTTTTTTAAATTTCAGATTAACATGAGGGTACGTTGTATTGTTTCGGTACAGTCCAAGTTGTAGTTGTGTCCCTCACCTCAGTGCGCCATGTACCCCTACACTGTGCCTGTGAGGTGACAGCACAGAAATCCCCGCCCTCCTCCCCTCTCCCCTTCTCTTTCCCCTCCCTCCCCCCAACTTGAGTTTAATTGTGAAATAATTAATTTCAATTCCAAAACCTGTGCCTTTAACCACCAGCCTACATCTGCCACGCACAACTCACTAACATAAAGGCAGGAAGAGGTTCAGACAAGATGTACTTGTTAAAACAAATACAGACTCCAGGCAGGACATTAATAACATGAGCGAACATTCTGGGCTGCTTTTCAACTAGCACTTCTAAGCAGCGTGAATTAAAGTATTTGCCATAAGGAAGCCGCTCTGTCTTTCTTTACAGGGGTCAGAGTCTGCATAGGCCATATTGAGACAAGTGGCGGTTAAAGAAAGAAAAAACCAGAGCTGGGTAGAGAGAGGACGTGAGAGTCAGGAAGGTTCCAGGAAACTGGAGCTTTCATACCATACTGATCCACTCATTCCACCTTCCCAGAAAGGGCACAGGCCAGATGGATAACAAATGCTTTTAGCTAGTTTTCCTTTGAAAATAGACTGTTTCGGTAAGTACAGAAACACTGGTGCACACTTCCCAAACTCCGCTTCGCAGACTCTGCACCGTTAGTGAGGCGAGGGCTCTAGGTCTCCCTGAGACGGGCGCAGTCAGCGGATGAGAGTTGGGTTTACAGATAACAGCCAACTCTTCGCCCCCAATACACGGAAACATAGCAGAGATAAGAGCACAAACCATATATATAACTTAATTGTCACTTCCGTCCAAGGTAATACATAGTGAGACATTTGGCCACCAGCGTTCCTTAACATTCATATTGTATCAGATCTCTGTACTTTCACTGAATAAGGCTCGGCAGCCGGTTGGGTAAGTCACAACTGGGTGCCCAAGCAGGCTGTCATACCCGGCTAGGAGAGTTAGCTTTCCTCTCATAGTGGTTGAAAATTACTGGGGGCTGAGGTCCTAAGTATCATTTCAGAACTGTGTGCCAAGGTTACTGGGAGTGACAACAAAGAGCAAGTGTGAGGCAGAGTAGAGCCTGAGCTCAGCTCAGCCTGAGCCCTGCTTCTCCCCTTGGTAACTGATGGGGGAGGTGGAGGTGATGCATGATATAATGAAACAGCAGAAACAGCCCACGAACAGCAGTCCTCAAAGTGGTGTTAGCACCTCCTTATGTCACCCTTAAGGGCTGTGGGAAATTGTCTCTTGATTTCTAAAATTTAAGTCATCTTCTTAACTGTCCAATGCTATCGATAAACCCTCAAGACTTCTGCATAATGTAAATATATACTAATAGCTATTGAATGATATCCTTGAAAGGATCAAATGAAACAAAATGTAAAAGTACCAGATACAAAGCTCAACACATGGTGGACGCACAATGTGTGGTGTTTTTTAAGATAACACTCCTCCATTAATGAAATTTAGCGATGTTCTTAAATATAAAGGGAAAGATGCACCTGTTCACTTCCACACAGACAGACAGGTAGACAACAGGAGGGCAGGCAGACAGAATCAGAGATGGACAGGGACATGACAGGGAGATGTGTTAATACCCTTTATGGTACTCAGCGGATGGTGACCAACGACATTACATTCTAGTGTAACTTTCATGACACATAAATAAATAACCATCTAGAATGCCTTTAGGATAAGCAAATTCCAACCACTCACAGATGTTCTAAGGCATCCAAACCAGTGAAGGCTTTTTTGGTAATGGATCGTATCCGGTTTCCCTGGAGTATTCTGGGGGGGAAAAAAATTACATTGGAATAGTTAATAAAAAACTATTGGTGGTGGAACCCTCATAAACAGAGTTGCTTTTTAAATCACTTGTGGAAAATTCTACCTTTCTAAATTAATAATATATCCTGTAAAAATGTATCTATACCATCTATTTCAATAATATAGGTCCAAATGGTTTTGCAAAGCATTCAACAAAGAGCCCAACAAAAATAGGTATTCTATAAGTTACTCTCTGATTAAATCAAAGTGCTGTTTTTCTCAAAGTTTTTTTAGGAATGGGAAGAAATTTTATCTCAAGTAAACTGTCTCCAAACTCTAATAAATAAAGCAGATAAGAGGGGCGGTTTCCCCCTTCTCCTCTTCCTCCTCTGTGGATCCCTTCATCATCCACAAGGGTTTAGGGCTTGAAACATGTCATCTGGCCACCAGCAAGGGAATCTGATGGCAACTCTGCTCCCATCCCATACAGCTTGGAAACCACTGCAACACCCAGCAGATACGGGTGACTTAATTTCAAAGTCCCTGTGAGAAGCGTATAATACTGAAGGTTTCACAACACTGAAGCTGGAAAGTGTACTGTCTGTTACATGCTGGTAATCCCAAAACTCTAACCACTCAGGACAGCTAAAAAGTCTTTAATCTAGACATTAAAAAAGTACACAAAACAAAATGTTGAATGCAAAGCTTTTATGCATGGAAGAAAAGCTAATTAATATACATCCTGTATCACATCCCATAGCACCCATTTGGGGAAATGAGAAAGGGAAGCATCTCTTTCCAATGGGATCTTGTGGGGGAGACTCCAAGCAGACAAAATTATTTAGGCCAAGAATAAGTCAAGTTAGGAAGCAACTCATACTCACAGCCGCCTCAGTTTATCAAGGCCAGAGAAGGCACCATTCATGTCTTCAATCGTCCAGGAAATTTCATTGTTCTTCAGATCCCTAATTTTAAAAAAAACAGTATTCTCTATAGAGCATGCTCAGAAAACTAAGCTGACCACCCAGGTGCCAGACCACTTGCAACAGATCCCTGGTCATTCTGCACATCAGCCCTCCCCTTTCCAAACCCCAACCTGGTCTCTCCAGCACAGGTCTCACACCCCGCCCACCCCTCCCCCAGCCCCAAACTGGTCTCTCCAGCACACCTCTCACACCCGGCCCACCCCTCCCCCAGCAGCATTTTTAGCTGTTGCCCAACATCAGGACAGCTGACTCTGGCTCCATCAATTCCTCTATCAAGATGACTAAATTCTGAAAGACTTGAAAAGTATGAAAAATATATTAAACTTTAAAACCACTGCTCCAACCACATAAGCGGGACTTGGCCAAAGCATACAGCACATCTTCCAACTGTGTAATGCTCCAAGTAGCAAACAGAGCAGAAGTTTCTGACAGAGCAAAAATCAAAAGTCCATTGCACAACATTAAATTAACACACGAGAGATTTTTTTCCAAAGGTCAATTAATTCAACTCTTTTCTTTCTCTTAGGCTGGAGACCGCGTGGAGGATGTAACTGGCGTGATAAACGAGCACCTTCCCTGACTTCCCTTTGTGTACCTTTTTTTTTCTTCTTAATGTATATTTTATAAAGAAAAGAACTGGTAGATTTAAAATGGTTTCCCTCTTAAGCCATTACCGACTTCCTGGACATCCCAGCAAGGCTAACCCAGGCTCATCCCAACGACCCGATCACTGCCCTTTTTAATACAAACACACATGGATGAAATGGGTCCATTTTAATCAAACTGATCTGGGAAAGATTAAAACACTGCTTCTGAGGCTGTACACAGTTCCTTGCCAACAAAGGAATTCTGCTTCGAGAAAAGTGGGCACGATGAGGAACCAATTAGATTCGTGAGCTGAGAGCAAAATGTGCAACTTACAAAGTCTTTAAACTGGAAAGTCCCCGGAAGGCGCAGTCAGCAATGTAGCTGACTCTGTTGTTCCCAATGTGCAGAGTGTTTAGCAAGCTCAGGCCAAGGAAGCTCGAATCATCCAACCTCGATAACTGATTGAAAGTTAGGTCCCTGTAGACAAATGGAATTTAAAAAAAAAAAAAAGCTTCAATTTTTCAATTCAACACCATGATTTGTTTCCCAAAAGACAGGTAGTATCCATAACTACCATAATCCTTATTTTAAAATTCTGCCTTAGTAATACTCATGTAAACATTACTCTGTTCTCAATAATTTAAAAAAATATATACTCTTTATGTGAAAATGGCCATCACCGCTTTTGTCAATGTGGCACAAAAGCAAAAACAGCCCAGTTGGCTTCAACTTATCACAACAAAAAGAGGTTGCATGTGAAAAGGCTGTCACCTTGGAAACTTTGTTATGAAAATTTCACAGGTGAGTGGTAAGAGGCTCATGCCCTGGCACGATCCCTGCTCTCAAACCTGAGGACAATGAAAGGCCCCTCACAGCTCACTGAGGTGCTGGCAGAACTCCCAGGCATCCGGGCTGATCCTGCGGATGGCGTTCTGGCTCAGATGAAGCTCCTGCAGCATCCGCAAACCGTACAGCCAGCCTTTGGTGACCTCTGTGAGGTTGTTGTGGTCCAGCTGCCTACAATGACAATAAGAACCCAAAGTTCATTATCCAGTCTCCTCCCTACGGATGCAGGAATACAACCTGCTGCATATTCCTACTGTTACTCGGGATTTACCTTTTGTAACATGATGACATCGTCCAAAGAACCCTATAAATTCTTACCATTTTTGTGTTTATAGGTTTACGTACTCATAAATTCTCAATTACATTACCTGAAACAAACCTAAATATGAGTAAGATTGTGAATGACGACATCTTAACACAGTTAAACTAAGAGATATTGAATGTTCATTGAACATGCCAAGATCACATCACGTGACTGGAAGCGGCAATGACCCACACTTACAAAATTTCCATGTTGCTCAGCCCCCAAAAAGCTCCGTCCATGAGTTTTGTTACTCCATTTCTTTGCATCTTCAGAGACTTCAGAGCACCAAGTCCTTGGAATGTGAGTCCATCTACGTTTTTAATTTTGTTCCGGTTCAACTCGCTGCATTGAATATTACAATTAAACAGTTAGCTCAGATGACAATTAAATTTTAGAGCTGGTATTAAAATGTGCTGCTACTACAATATTAAGCCAGTCGTTATTAAATTATATAGAATGTTTTAAACTGCTAAACATTTTTATTGAGAAGAACTTCAATTTATTAGCAGTGAGTGAGGTTCCTTCTGAAATCTGTGGTGTATTTCTGGTATAATAAAATAATTGAAACTAGACTGCAGTTTAACTTCTAAACCATTGTTCACTCAGTACAGAAACAAATGAATTCATACTTGTTTTTTAAAAAGTTCTGAATGAGAATATTGAATATTATGCTACGACACAAGGTCCTGTGCAGACTGCTCACAAAGTTGGCTCTGTCTTTCGTGATCCTTTCCAGTTTCATGCACTCTTTAAGGCAGTAGTTTTCAAACTTGGTTGCTCCCTGGAACCACCTTAGGAGTTTTAAAAAGTACTGAAGCCTGGATCCTACCCCCAGAGGTTCTAATGTAATTGGTCTAGGGTGTGGTCTGGGCACTGGGAGTGTTTTAAAGCTCCCCAAGTGTTTGTAATGAACAGCCGAGCCTGAGGACCCAACTGCAGAAGCCAGTTCACAGACCATTTCCCCAGTACTAACAGACACTTCTTTACAGCCACTTAAGCTACCAGAGCCTCCTGGAGTTGCCAGTATTGTGCTCAGAAACCACAGCTGTTGATCACCCCGTGATTCCTTGGGTACCACAACAGCAGCTCTGGAAGGAGGTCACTGAGTGATCACCCTGGTCTATCCCAGTAACACCCTAAAGGTCTCATCAGCAGCATCTCTGGAAGGAGGTCACTGAGTGATCACACTGGTCTATCCCAGTAACACCCTAAAGGTCTCATCAGCAGCATCTCTGGAAGGAGGTCACTGAGTGATCGCCCTGGTCTCTCCTTCCAGTAACACCCTAAAGGTCTCATCATCAGCAGCAGCAGCTCTGGAAGGAGGTCACTGAGTGATCACCCTGGTCTCTATCACAGTAATACCCTAAAGGTCTCATCGGCAGCAGCTCTGGAAGGAGGTCATTGAGTGATCACCCTGGTCTATCCCAGTAACACCCTAAAGGTCTCATCGGCAGCAGCAGCAGCTCTGGAAGGAGGTCATTGAGTGATCGCCCTGGTCTCTATCACAGTAACACCCTAAAGGTCTCATCGGCAGCAGCTGGCACAAGGTAACACGTAAGGCTCTTTCCGATTTAGAGATTCTACAACTCTCGTTCACCTGGGAAAGGTGGCCAATTCTTGTTTCTAAACTCCTTGTGCCACGTTTTGGCTTTTAAGTAACAGAGAGCCCAGGTGTGGAGGAGGTGAGGAAAGGATACGCAGGAGGCATTTACTCACAGGTGCTGCAGCTGGGGCAATTTAAACATCTTGGGTGGGATAGCCGAGAGTCGGTTCTTGTTCAGCTTCAAGACCAGCAGCGTGTTAGCCAAGCTGTCAAAATACCCAGGCTCCACCAATGTGACTCGGTTACTGCTGATGTACCTGTTGGAAGTTGGAAGACGAGCTCGCTCTCTGCTTCCTTTGGAAGATGAAGCGCGTGCTATCTCCGCAGTATAAAGAAACTCCAAAGAGTCTAGTAACCCTCAATGAACACTTAAAATAATTACTGCTTGGGTCTTTGTGGGCAAATGGTGATTAAGATTCACACATATTTCTGAGGAAAGACTGGACTGGACTATTTACAGGTTATAAATTTATTAAGGATATCTACCTACATCGTGTCCCAAGAGTGACCATACACTGGGGAAAGGGGAAACTGTAGCTAAATATACCTTACTTACAAAATGTTCATTACAAAATTTTACAAAATATTCTCTACGTGCTGGCCACGTCTTTCTATACACGAATGAATTCCCCTCTCCCACTCACGGCGAATGTGTCCCAAGGCTATTGTTATGTTATCTTTTTGATGTACAGAGACTTCTGGAACACCTTGAACTTTTATGAAATTATTACTAAAACACAGCGATAGTTTCATTGTGGTTATTTTTTAAAAAAGAAGAAGCACTTCTTACACCCTATAGCTTTTCTAACAGAATGCCTAAATTTTTGAATTACAAAAGTGTAAAAATTTAATGAAGATTGTGATTGTGGGGCTTATGACCATGAAGTTACATTTTTGATCCATCACCAGGCAGTTTGTTATATTGTAATTTTTTTTTCATCATAACAATATTTTCATTACAGGTTAACATTTTTGTTAAAGAAAACTTTGCTTACAGATGTTTGAGTCGTAGTGGAGGAAATGAAGTTTTAAGCTCTGAAATATTATTGTTGCTCAAGTCCAAAGTTTCTAGGGACTGAAACTCTTTCAGACGGTCAGGTGATATTTCAACAATCCTGTTTCCAGCCCTGGAATTAAAGGAAATCACAGATGACAGGGTTAATAGAGAATGGAGAAGAATATTTTCTATTCCTAACTTGTTCCTCAGAAATATGTGAAGTTGATCTTTCAACAGTACTTTTAAAATTTAAACAGACATAATATGGCCCATTTAAGTCATAAATCATAGCATCAGAATACATGAAAAGCGCTGCTAAATAAATACAGGACACTCTGGAGCAGTGGTGGGTCTGTAAATGCACTTAAAGATAACTTTGATTTTTTCAGTATGCCATTTTTCCCAATAATTATTCCTTCTCATTTTATTAAATGTTGGATATCATGCCAGGCGCCAAGGTGGCACACCAGGCCCTGCTGAGTTAACCTTATTCCTTCTTCTTGATTCCTACTCTCTTTCCAGTTCTTCTCTTGAAAAGTACCCGTATTATAGAGGTGCCAATGAACTTGAAACTCAGATTCGGGTGTTCTCTAGAGCCACAGTAAAGTGACTGCAAGTTTCAATGCACTGCCATAGTTGTCCATCCCGGGGCCTTTCATATTCTCAAAATATTACATAAAAGCACAGAATAATTCCTGGGTATAATTAGATCAAAACATCCTTTGACATTAGCAGGCTTAAACACCAGACCAGAATGTCCAATATGGAAGCCACTAGCCACTTGAGGCTCTTTAAATTTAAATTAATTTAAATGTTAAAAATTAGTTCCTTTGTCACAGTAGCCATATTTCAAGTAATCAACAGCCACATGCGTGTGACAGCCTACAGACGGAACACTTTCACCCCCGTGGCAAGTGCCGGGGATGAGCATTACACTGAGCATGAAATGCAAAACAACAATAAAAAAAAAAAAGGATCCACCAAGTCAGAGTTCCTAAAAAGTCATCAATACAACAGTTTCCAAGGGTCAAGTCAGTGTTACATGATTTCATGAGAAACAGGAATCAGACACATGCCAACGATTTTAATTGTTGCAACAGATCAGGTCGTTGGGCTTTGAGGACCACCCTTTGGCTGGGAAATGACAGGTTCAAGTAGAAAGGCTCTTATCAACCACAGAAAGGGCTTCTCTTCACAACCCAACAAGCAATGAAACGATCTGAGTGCTGTGAACAGCAGTCACACACTGGTGTTTCCATATATAGTGCGCATTTAATCTTCACTTAATGAGAAAACTCAGACAGCGGCGCCTAGATCTCTATAGTGCTTTGAGGTTACTAAGCTCTTTGGCATTTCGGCTCACAGGTCTCTCACTATCTCAGGAGGTTCGTGAGTGAAGAGTGAGTCCTGCATGTGCTCACAGTGTCCCATGCACTTAGCGCCAGCTGTAAGCATTACAGTAGTAAGACTATGTCTCTGTCCCGGGATCTTGCAAAGGATATGAAATCCAACAGTGGTGAGCACCTAGTAGGTACCAAGCCCTGTGCTCAGCACTTTCCAAATGTTATGCCGTTTAATCATAACAAAATTTCTTGGGTACAAACAGTATAATTTTCAAATGGAAAAACCAGGACTTTTCCCCTAACAAGAAGTTCAAGCATTCCCAAGCCCCCTCCTTCCCTGAGTAAGTCTAGATTGGTCCCAAAGCAACCCCTCAAAGGCTTATTTCATAGAACACAGAGTATCAAAGATGTTTTGGCAATTCTTGCATGGAGATGCGCCTCCAGAAAGGTGTGCTACTTCCCACCTTGCAGAAATACTGAAATCTGGTTTGAAATTGATGTGGGGATCTACCCTGGCTCGCTGAGCCATCATCACCACCACCAACGCTAAGAGTGCCACACACAGGGCCCCTCTCAATCTTCCTACGCAGCTGAGGGGGTCGCCCGGGGCCCCAGGTGCTCGGCATCCTGCAGAGTTAGGAGGACAACTCCCAGAACACATGCAAAAGCCAAGAGCTGCTTTCCCCATAAGAGAGAACAAAAGGAGGAGAAAGCCATGGGCTGGGCTGCACATTTTAATGTAAACAACTACAAAGAAAACTTCTCAACATATCAACCCCCTACCCAATGTTATTTTTAAGGACAGTGGAAAAATTTTTTTTCTTTAAAATCCAAGTCATAGAAGGAGGCTAATCCCCATTTTTAAAAATAATACTATACAAGGTAATAAGCACAGACCACTGTGTATATTAAGAGCAGAACCTGTGATAATCAGAAAGTTCCTAAGAAGGGATCAGCAGTCATGAATATCAAGCCCCTCAGAGCCATACAGACTTGTTTAGAGTCAAGTCAGCCATGACCTCTGATTTTCACCATTTCCCACATCTGCATTCACCAGTGTACAAAGTCCTTGATCTAGCTGTGAGGTACAGAGTGATGCAAGTGAGACAATTAGTCGATCTCTAGGTCCCGGAGACGGATTCGGTTCAGGAGACATGCTGCAGGCCTCAGGGTCAGGGTGTGTGGGCTACATAAAACCACACTTTGGGGGACAAAAATTTTCCTTCAATGCATTGCCCAAATGTTTGATTACCAGGATGTCCTCCCACAAGCACTGGAAGAACCCTAACAAGCCCAAGTACCCCGGTCTCCACTATCTCCTTTCAGAGTTAGCAGCTGGCTTCAGTCTCCAGGCTGTCTGAGGTAAGCACAGCTACGCTTATATTAACAACAAAAACCACTCAGCCATTTTTTTTTTTTTTGCAATAAATGGAAATAATTAGTTTTGGGGGGGCTGGAGAGGGAGGCTCACAGGCATCTATCACGTTGGTCAAATAAGGCTACCAGTTAGATAACAGACCATACAATCTTTGGTTTATATATTCATTTGCTTATAAGGTAATTATATTCATTTGTTTATAAGGTATTAAAACTGCCAATTACTTGAATGACGAATAAAATTTTCCTTGCAGTAAAAGTCTACTCCAGCCAAAGCCAGCAATTTCCTGAGCTGCTCACCTCCTAAATTGCAGTGTGAAAGTGCTCAGTTACAGACACGGCCTGCACAGGGTCCTCTTTGTCAGCACGGCTGCCTCGCACAAAAATCCCTCACAACTGCCAGAATAACAGTGCCTGTATCACAAACATGTAAATCTGTCCTCATGGAACGGAATTAAATCCAAACACTAATTTCTTCTTAGCTCTTGGACTAACTGGCAAATAACCACCTGATACGCACCAGTTTAAAACAAACAAACAAAAAGCCCCTTGCTTGGTATCATGAAAGAAGGTTTTTTAAAAAACGAAGCAACTACCTTAAAACACTAGATTAAAAAAATGTATTTTATCAGTGTAAAATCCTCAGGATAAACATTTCATGAAGTGGGTTGCAAATATACACCTCTAGTAGACAAAGATTCCATTCAACTCCAGCTTTTCTTTCTTTTTCCAAATATGGATAAATGTCAAAACTGATCAACACCTTAAAAGCACTGCAGTTAGGGCGGTGCCTGTGGCTCATGGAGGAGGGCACTGGCCCCACATACCGGAGGTGCTGGGTTCAAACCTGGCCCCAGCCAAAAACTGCAAAAAAAAAAAAAAAAAAGAAAAGGGCAGTACTTTTGGCTAGCAGGGCGCTGGCCTCATATACGGAAGGTTCAAACCCAGCCTTGGGAACTGCAAAACAGAAAAATAGACAGGCGTTGTGGTGGGCACCTGTAGTCCCAGCTACTCGGGAGGCTGAGGCAAGAGAATCGCCGAGGCCCAGGAGTTGGAGGTTGCTGTGAGCTGTGTGACGCCATGGCACTCTACCAAGGGAGATAAAGTGAGACTCTGTCTCTACAAACCAACAACAACAAAAAAAGCACTGCAGTTAGTATTTCGACAGGAAATGTGCAGTACTTGAGCAAATACAAAACTGTGAATACCTTTCTCCCGGACTTTGCTAATGTGAAAATGCCACTTTTCCATTGTCCAGACACGCTGGACGGTGTTTCAGCCTCCTGCAGATCTGTCTCAGAGACAAGGGATATTTTGGTCTTCTGTGTTTGTTGATAGTACCGGAAGTTCCACGGTCAAATCACGGCTGAGGTGAAATATAGTTAGTCCCTTGTGGACACACAGACCTGGGGGCTTGGTTGGTCAGGAACACGGATGGTTCCCTCAGGCTTCCAAGATGCCACAGGAAAAACCGGCATCCCAGGTATTTCAGCCTTGGCTTCTAAGGCCTAACACTAATGGTCTCATTCTGTTGCCAATTTCATTTTCCAGCCAACTGTGCCAAATACTTTTACAACGCAGAGGCAAACCCGGCTTTCCATTTTCAGCTGGTGGTATTTACTCAGCGAGCTGGAGGTGTGAGGATGAACAAGAAGGCGTGGTCCTTGTCCTCACAGAGCTTAAACGTCTAAGAGGGGCAAAGCAGGCCGGGGGGCAACAGTGGGACAAGAGTCGAGAGAACGGAGGAAGGGCAGGCGGTGGTGCAATGGACAGATTGCCAGAGGGCGGAGAGGGAGGTACAGGAAGGAGCCGGGGCTAGGGGATGAGGACCCCGCCCCGGAGGGAGGCTGCCCGTTGGAGGCAGAGCTCAGGGGAGCAAAGCGTACTCTTCCCTTTGGGGAAAGGAAGGAAAGGCTTGATGGCGGGACAGAAGGCGTGGGCGGGGAGTGGAGATGCAGCAGTCCAAGGGGGCCTGCACCCCACTCAGGGTGGTCTCGCGTTCGTGCACCGTGTGTGTCAAGCACCCCTCTCCCTCTGGTCTCCAGAGCACAGCCTGTGCGAATTTTCTCATCCCTGGACACACATACAGCACTGCAGCCTCTGGTCCCGGGGACCACGGTCAGCGCTGTGGAGTCTCCACACACTGTTCCCACTACATCTTGTGCTTCGAATTTCAGGGGCCTCCGAAGGCCTGGGGTGCACACTGGGTTCCGCTCACTCTCAGGTGGGAAGGCTAGTGACCAGAGCAGCTCCCATCTGGCATTCTAACGTGTCTGTGGTCACTAAGAAGATGGGTAAGTGTGCAATTCTCACACGTAAAAACTGTGCTGGTTTGTTCTGGTACCTGAGCAACTGCTCTAAAGATCAGCCTGGATTAAATATTTCATATCCACAGTAAATATAACTGCACTTGGTGGCAGGAGCACTCGGTCTGACTAGAAATCTGTGAGCTCAGGAAATCATTCAGTGTCTCAGAAGAACCTGCGTGCACTCCTAGGCGGAGATACACGGCGACAGTTCACTTCCAGAGTTGGACAGGAGAACCACACAGTGGAATATTCTTCATTAGAGAGGAATCAAAATATCAGGATTTTTCACTCAAATTCCTGAACCAATCAAAGGTTAGCTTCCTGATGAATAAGAAATAGGTCAATAGTTCCAGCTGTCTCCTACTGTGCTGTGTAAGGACCAGCAATCTAGACGATTTAGAGAAAGCGTCTGCTCACCACATCATCCTGTTAGAGAGAATGTGTGCAGTGCAATTTAATGTGAAACCATTTTGTATGTGCTTGCGATGCTACCTTTTCTTAGAATGTATTGCTCTAACACACCCTTAAATCCAGTTCTGTTATTGCAACTAATAAACTGCTGAATCTGTGGTCAGACCATACAAACATCCACCAAACAAGCGTATGAAAGGCAGTGATGATACGGCTGGCCTGGCCCCAAGCACAGACTCATTTCTAAATGTAACTTGCAAACAACCAGGTTAGCACCATTTATGAAGGAATTACAAGTTGTTAAAGAAAACACTACATTTTGCAAACACATTAAACATCACTTTCATTTCCAACAATTATCCCTACCTCCCTGTAAAAAAACAAAAAGAAAAGTTTTCTTGAAAATTACCTGGGCTGGAATAAATAACATTCTCATCATATCAGCTTCTTTTAACTGAAAGATTTGGCAAGCAAAGAACCTCTTCCAGATACAGATAAAAATAAACTGTCTCTGCTCACCTCTTTTCTGAAAAGATACTTAAGAAGTTTCATTAAAAGAATACATGTTCAGACGGGTCCGCTGGTACTGTGGCATCAAAGACTAAAGCCAACTGGGGGAAATGTTTGCAAGGAGACAGATTCTTGATTAAGAATTAGTGATATTAACCAGCAAGCGAGCCATGGTATATGGAGAAAAGAGCCAGTTTTTCTAGCTAAAGGCCAGGTCAAGAGAAACAGAATGAGCTTTTGGATCATAAACATGGGAAGATGGCCATAATATTTTAATCAGAGGTACTAGAATAATCAGGTTCCTACTCACATGCCAGTCATAACACAAGTTAAAAACAGAAAGAGAACCGTGAGCTCAGGGTGGTGGTGCATGCCCCGCCTACAGTCCCAGCCACTCTGGAGGCTGAACCTGGAGGATCGGGCGGGCCTAGGAGCTGTAGTCTAGCCGGGGTGAGACCAGTTCTTGGGAAAAGAAATAAGAAAGGAAAAAGAAATATTATGTGTAGCAGCCCATACAGCCTAAGGCTAGGAGGAGTGAGAGTTATAAGAAATACCTGTATAGCTCAATAATGGAACACCTTGGTGAGGGGGGGCGTGGAGAGGGATTTAGCTCTCCTAACAAGCATGAGAGCTCGCAAGATGAGAGCAGTGGGGAATTGGCAGTCTCTACACCTGTGGTGTTGAGAGGCACGAGATCAGCCTTCTCTGGAGAAGGCAGTCAGGAGCATGCGCATTTTATTACGGACCTGCTTACTCTGTGTCCTCTCCTGCCTGCAGAAGGCCAGCATGGCGTCTCTCTGCTGAAGATCACCAAGCTTACTAAATACTAAGATCTGTCTATTCTAAGACTGCTTTACTCTCTCATAGACTATCTCTGGCTCTCTCCTCCATCAGCTGAAGTAAAGCCCTCAGGCACCTAAGAGAAACTGTTCCTGAGCAAGGTAGCTTAGTGGTCCGCGTCCAGAACCTAGTTAAGCTGGGCCGGAGACCTGGCCAGTCCTGGGCCCTGACACACACAGGTCAAAAACCCATTCATACCACAGGCAAAACAACCCTTCTTTGATCTCCAAGTGTAAATTCAATCTAGTCCTTTATGTAAACAGAAATTGAAAAGCAAATCCCAGAACATGATAGAGAAGACACTGAAATAGTTTAAACTGAAATAATTTATATACAATGAAAATGGATTCTACTTGGATTTAGTAAAATTTTCTAATTTTTCTCTACCTCTCTTTTGAGGCACAGGCCTTCCGCAGTCATTTCCACATGTCAGCCCAGTGCCCCCGTTATGCAATGAGGCTGAGTCTGCCCACGAGCCTGGGGTTACTGGAGAGTGAAGAGCGCCTGCAATGGATTCATGTTCAGTTCCTCAGAGTTCTGGATTAAATGAATAGGTTCGAGATCCTGAAGTGTTCTTGATTGATTCATTTTGGGGGGACAGAGTCTCACTCTGTTGCCCTGGGTAGAGCGCCGTGGCATCACAGCAACCTCAAATTCTTGGGCTTAAGTGATCCTCCTGCCTCAGCCTCCCACGTAGACAGTACAGGCATGCATCACAATGCCCAGCTAACTTATCTAGTTTTTAGTAGACACAAGATCTCACTCTTGCTCAGGCTGTTCTCGAAATCCTGAGCTCAAGGGATCCTCACGTCTTGGCCTCCCAGACTGCTAGGATTATAGGCATAAGCCATCCTGCCTTCAGTTTAGAAATGTTAGACCAGCTTTAGATTGGCCCATAGGATTTGTATGAGGTGCTGCTCAAGATGCACGTGTACGGACAAAAAGTGTGCCCTGCACACCTACAGCCAGACAGTGTAAGCAGAAAACTGGTGATGCCCTACATCAATCAACTTGCTAAAATAAGATCTCTTTGATACAGTAATTCAAACTACAGTCTCCAGATAGATTTTCAATCAATTCTGGTTCTGTGTCTTGATGTGACAAGACCTTGATTTTCTCAACTGTAGTAAGTGGAGAAAAATGGAATAAAAGGTTCTTTCCCAGCTCTAGTGAGTTGTGATTCTAGACGTGGAAACAAACACGGCCAATGACCCTAGTGACCGCTAGAGGCGTCACACCCTGCTTTACCTGAAGCTGAGCCTCTCCTGGAACCCCGCCTCCACGGGGGTCCCCCCCTCTCTGCAGAGCCGCACAGCCTGGCCATGCTGCCTTCTCCTCCTCAGCTTACATGCCTCACTTTCCAGGGGCATGGCTTCCTCTAGCTCCAAGAAACCTTGCATAAAGGGTGATTCTGTTTGCTCATGTCTGGAAATGTCTTTATAGGATGGACAGTTTGAGTGTGTGCGGGGGGTGGGGTGGGGGTTAGATTATTAATGGGATCAACGGGATTCGAGATTATTCACAAGATTTAATGACACAAGTTTACATTCTCAGAATACTCATAGATGTAGGTCTGGGAGACAAACTTCAGCACACAACAGAACTGGAGGGTGGGGGGTCTTGAAGGTCAAATCCCTGAGCCCCACCCCTCCAGGGCTTGTTTCCAGGGATCTGGTGCCACCTGGGAAGCTGCCTTTCTAGCAAGTTCTCGGGTGGTGCTAGGAGCACAGGAGGCCTGCTGTGTGGTTCCCACCTCTCAGAGCTCCTTTCTCTTTGCTCCTGTTTCTGAGAAAGTTCTTGGGCTTTCCCCCGCACTTCTACCACCTTTGAAAGTATCTGTCGCATTTCTAACTCTGCTTCGGAACACTCCTCTGAGCGACTCTTCCACCACGCTTTTCTGCTTTGCTGCACACAGCGCCTTCTCTGCTCCCTCCGAGGGGATCAGTTGTGTCTCGAGGGGCCCTTCTTCCATTGTGTCTCATTCTCTTTCTTCCTCTGTTCCAGATTCTGACTTTGTTAGAGAGGTCTCCAAAAGCCTGGTCACTGGCTCTTCGATCCTATTTAGTGAACAGCACGAACCGCTCACTGAGGGCTGCGTGCGGTGCGTGCTGGGTGGACGGTGAGTCCCAGGACAGTCCCAGGACCTATTTCAGGAAGGGCTATTTCTGTGGGTCTTCCCTCTCAAATCCTCCCAGCTGGAAATCCAGCAGCTGGGAAGGCTACAAGGGAAATACGTGGAGACGAGAGGCTGCCAGTACTCAGACTGGACTAATTCCCCAGTTCAGAAGATGCGTCCTCGGTCCCTGCCCCTCCACAGCCAGGCCCCTGGTCTGAATCCGAGACTTCCTGTCTGAGATCTTCTGAAAATGAACTTCCACTCCTCTGCGTGGAGGGGGCAGGGGTATGGCTGGGCTTTGAGCTTTGGAGGAGAAACCTGAAGTCTGATTATGAATACTTCTCTTACCTACTCCACTTTTAGCCCTACTCTGCACTCCCACTGTTATAAGGTTCTGAATCTCTGAGGCATTCTGAGATTCTGCCGCACACAAGGGTAGGTGGACACACAGAGACACATAGGGGCAGGGGGACACACACAGACACACGGGGGCAGGTGGACACACACAGACACACGGGAGCAGGTGTACACACACCGACACACGGAGACAGGTGGACACACAGACACACGGGGGCAGGTGGACACACACAGACACACAGCTTGCTTTGTTTCGGGATTAACTATTTTCTCCCTCTTTTAAGTCAGTTATAACTTACCAACTTGCCACCTACATTTTTACGGTGTCTTTCATTTGGACTGTATCGTCTCTGTGTTTTCTCTTTGTTCTTATTGGTAGGTGCTGTTTTTATGCCTTAACTTTCATTTTAAGTGGTTTCTAGAAGGAGTAGATTGAAAATGAATGTACTCAGACCACCACGCTTAATAGGAAGTCTTCAACAGAAATTCAATCTGTGAATAAAAACACTTTTTCTTCAAAAACCAAAATAAAACCTTCCTTCAAGGCTCAGAACCTATAGCTCAAGCGGCTAAGGCACCAGCCACATTCACCAGAGCTGGGGGTTCGAATCCAGCCCAGACCTGCCAAATAACAACAACTACAACCAAAAAAAAAAACCAGCTGGGTGTTGAGGTGGGTGCCTGTACTCGGGAGGCTGAGGCAGGAGACTCGCCTAAGCCCAGGAGTTTGAGGTCGCTCTGAGCTGTGATGCCACCGCACTCTACCAAGGGCAACAGCTTGAGGCTCTGTCTCAAAAAAAAAAAAACAAAAAAACCTTCCTTCAAAAAAGTCACCATAATTCTTCTTACTGAAGCACCATTCGAATTAGATTTGTGATTTGTATAAGAATTTTAACAAAAATTTTGCTTCTATAAAAAATCTGCACTTAACGATAACAGGAAGGAGGGCATCATTCTTGTTCTGAACCTCAATCGTCACCAGAGACGGGCTAATTCTGTTTGATCACATCTCGGTAAACTGATCTGATTTTGTGATACGGTTCACAGCTCGATGGACTAGGAACATCACAGTCACAGGATATCTTGACTCCACCCAAGTATTTAACCTGTCCTTGAGAGTAAGAGCTAGGAAATAAAAATAAGTGGTGACAGTGATCACAGGGGTGGGTGAGTTCATACCCCTTGGCTTTTCTCACGGACTGGCAATGACCTTCGGGGAGTTGGGGGGGAGCTCTCGTGAGCCTGCCTGTCGCCCTGTATCATGAACTCAAGTGCAGAAGACAAAGAACTAATAAAGTTTAACGAAGCTATAAGATGAATCGTGACCCCAAACCTCGCAAAGTACTAAAACAATAGTCTAGAAGCAACACAAAAGTCAAGCTGGGGTAAAAACAGTGTTTTGAATTTTTTTTTTTTAGAGACAGAATCTCATGTTATCACCCACCGTAGAGTGCTGTGGCGTCACCCAGCTCACAGCAACCTCCAACTCTTGGGCGTAGGCGATTCTCTTGCCTCAGCCTCCCGAGTAGCTGGGACTACAGGCGCCCGCCACAATGTCTGGCTATTTTTCTGTTTTGCAGCTCGGCCGAGGCCACCTTCGGTATATGGGGCCAGCGTCCTACTCGGTGAGCCACAGGTGCTGTCCACAGTGTTTTGAATTTTTAATCAAGCACTTTTACAAGGCCTATTTGAAAGTAATTCTTATGAAAATGACAACGAACTGAGGAATCGCAGCTGACCACAGATTCAATAAGAGCCAATAATACAACGTGGTTCCTAAAATGTTAACATAATCATGCAATTCGGTGGTACTCAACCTTCCTAACGCTGCAGCCCTTCAATACAGTTCCTGTGGGTCGTGACCCTCAGGTTGAGAACTGCTGATACAGTTCATGAATGTCCAGTATTCTGGAGGAGAGAGGCGGCCCCACACTGCTCTGTGGAAGCCAGACCACACCTCGAACATCTTGTCCTGGGCCCCATAAATCACGCTGTGTGCACCAGGCAGGTATCGAGGGGGAGACCTGCACGTCTGCACGCCTGATCTGTGCATGGCCGTCTAAATATAAAGTAAATTAAAAATTCATGCAGTACTATTCAGCAGTAAGAAAAGATGGAGACTTCACATCTTTTGTGTTTACCTGGATGGAACTGAAACATATTCTTCTTAGAAAAGTATCTCAACAATGGAAAAGCATCCAGTGCCCTCAACACTGATATGAAACCAATATATAAACAACTTCACACCCAAATGCAAGAAAAGCACAGGTATATCCAAGTGGGGAGGGGGCGAGGACCGTTGGTGGGCTCCCAGCTCACGTGTGTGACGGGAGGTGTTCAGCGCACACCTCCACTGCAACTTGAACTTTACCTTAGAAGCAAAAACAGTGTAACCCAGACATTCGTACCCTCATACTAATCTGAAATTTAAAAACGAGTAACACAGAAAATGCCATTCTTCAGCCTCGCCAGCCACATTTCAATGCTCGCCGTTCATGTGTGTCGTGGCTGCACGGCGCACTGCAGACACAGAACATTTCCGTCATCACAGAAGGTGCTACCAGATCACACTGGGGACGGTCCACGTCACACCAGAAACGGGATGAGAATAGGAGTCCTGAGAAGGAAAGGCTAGAAGAAAACCTTTTACTTTAAGGCTTGTATTATTATCATGCAGACGATGGAGCAAAGTCATACTCCTGGGCACACAGAACCAATCAGGACCCCGGGCAGCAGGTGCAGAGAGGCCGCTCAGCTTAACTTACTGAAGAGGAAAAGCCCAGGCAATGACAGCTGGTCACTCTGGAAAGGCTCCTCACCAAGGCGAGCTTTTGTCCCTGGAAGTGATTCGGAAGAGGGAGGTCGGATAACCTTCCTTCCAGGGACTGTTCTATAGAAGGAAAAAACGTCTCTTCCCAGTTACCAGGATTGTGCGTGAACACTCAAAACCAACAAAAATTGGGCCACCACCAATTTTGTCACTTGTTGCTGGGATCACACAGCAACAAGTGACTAAACTCAAAAGCCATCTGATTTTCTCTAAAACAAACTATTTTCATTTTTCTTCTATTCCATACTAGGCATTACTATATAAAAGTGGCTACAATTGCTCATGCATAGTAAAACTGACTGTCCGAGAGTGTAGACAATGTTTATCCTGTGCTGTCTGGTACCTGCAACATAAACATGACCTGAATATTCCATTCTGCCTTCACTGCAGAGATTGCTCTGTCTATTGGATACAGCTATTGGAGAGGAAGGGAGACAGCCAGGCAGGTGATTTTAAGTGCTAGAAAGGAGATGTTTATATTTATAACTGCCTTTCCTTTCATGTTTTAAATTTAGTACTTAAGCAACTTCCAGCCAAAGAAAGAAGAGGGTGCTCTTTCGAGCTGTTTCATTGCTTTGGTCTCTTCACCAAAGTAGAGCCTGCACCTCTGGCCTGTGGGACACAACAGAGAAACCAAAATAAGGAGCAGGAGCAGGAGAAGCACCCAGGCTAAGACCGACGCAGGCTGAGTCTGGTCATCCCCATCCTGGAAAGCAGCTGGCGGGAACTCCACTGCTGTCTGTCCTGGCAGAACACGTCCTACTCGGTGCAGGGAAGCCTCTCGGTAGACGCCGTACCTGAGACTTCAAAGCAGCCATCTGAGACGCCTGGAAGGAAGCTGAGGGAGGGAATGAGAGAATGGTGTAGCACAGGATAAATATGGGCACTGCAGGAGTTTTTGACTGGTGAGCTGTACTGCAAGGTCAGGTCCAGGGAGTGCGGGCCTTTCATTGGCTTCAACAAATACCACTGAAAACAAGTGGCCCGATGTTCACTGTTCTACCAAATCTAAAATGTTACTTTGGAAAAACCAAGTTTTATAAAGGATAACAATGTTATGTGTATGCAAAAGGCAGGCACAAAAAGTTAAATATCTATTATATAATGTTTAATAACTATATGTGTATTCATTTGGACCAAGCCAACATTCATTCATTCACCCAACAAACAAGTACTGAGTATCCACCGCGTTCCAGGCACCGCGCTGCACAGCAGGGTTACGAAAACAGACACCAGCTGAGTTTTTGTGAAATGACATTTTGGTGGAGGAAACAGACATTAAAGAATAACAAACATACAACTGAAAGATGTATCTCTGTAAGACAGGGGATATACAAGTGTGCAGGAGGGGGAACCAAGTCTGACTCAGAAACAGTTGGGGGAGGCGCATTCGAGGCATGAGGAAGGCAAAGGAACCTGGGCTGGGAACAAGCTGGGACATTCAGGGGCTGGGCAGTGATTCCAGAGACTGCTCATGGGCACAGAGGGCACAGACCGTCCTTGGGGATTCTGCCCTTGACCTAAGAGCCCTGGGGAAGCACTGAGGGGTTCACGGAGCCATGCAAAGAATGCCAATTTGCGTTTCCAATACATCTGTTCTAAACTGAGGATTGAAAAACTTCCCAAGATGTATTCTGGGGACCAGCTTATGGTTAAATGAGAAGATAAACCTACACAAGTGTTTGTCGCAAATACAGGTCTGTGTAAACTCCTTTTTATGTGCAAATCATACATAAACATTTCAAAATCCTATAAAAAAGACAACTTATCACATTAAGACATTCATGTGTTTACTTTGTAAGACTTGAGCCTCACCAGCTTTACTTCCACTAAACGTGGTGTCCGGCTTCTATGTACTAGTGAAGGTTGGAACCTTCTGCTATGGTTTGAATATCTATCCTCTCCAAAACTCATGTTGAAATGTAATCCCCAATGTAGCAAAACTGCAGCCGGGGCCTTGAAGGGTGCTTGGATTAACAGGTGAATCCTGGGAATGGGACCAGTGGCTTGCTAACAAGGAGGAGATATGAGGAGTCCGCTCGGCCCCCCGCTCAGCCCCCCTCAGACCCCCCTCAGACCCCCCTCAGATCCCCCTCGGAACCCCGCTCAGCCCCCTCAGCCCCCCCTCAGCTCCCGCTCAGCCCCCCTCAGCCCCGCTCAGCTCCCCTCAGCCTGCTCCACCTCAGGCCTCCCTGCTGAGTCCCCTCTACCAAGAAAGCTCTCATCAGACGTAGCCCCTTAACCTTGAACTTCTCAGCTTCCATAACTATCTAAGAAATATATTTTTCCTTGTAAATAAATAACCCAGTTCCAGGTATTCTGAGCTGCAAAAATTTGTTATAAGCAACAGAAAACAGACTAAGACGCACTCTAATACATTGTCCTTTATGTGAGAGAAGATGACGTCACTCCATTTATCTGTATCAAGATAGCAAACATTTTAGAACATATGGATTGGATATGGTTTGTGTCCCCTGAATCAAAACAAATCTCCCCAACACCTCCAGAAACCTAAGCTCTAATTTTGGCCAGTGCTGCTCCTCAGCTTAATTAAAATGACAAACCGATGACCTCTTTTCCAACATTGACCTATAAAGGTTTTGGTTTTAAATGAAAGCTAGCAACTATTTAAGACTGTACAGCTACAAAGTTACCCAAATCCATCATCACTTCAAAATGGACATCGATGTAATACTGGCCTTCCCTACAGGCAGTTTAACCTCTGAGCTGTAAACCCATTAAAATATCAATCTTGTTTTTAAAGTTGAGCGTGATGAATTATTTAAATAAACTCTTATGAATGAAATCCCCACTACTATGGTACTGGGTTCAGCATATAAGTAACAGAGCAGGGCAGATCAGTGGACGCTCGTCCAGCTCCAGCCTGCTCACGGCCAACATGCCTTTGTGAAAGCAGAGATGCGGCCCCAACACACAGGAGGGCTGAGGGCACAGAACAGCTCCAGGCATCTACGGATAACAGGTATTTGGCAAGTCAGAACTTTATGTATTTACGGCACTTGAGTTTGAAAATGAACATCGTTTAGTGACTATTCTGGAAATATGGAGAACAGCAGGTTCTGTGTTTACGTGAAGTACAGTCACTTCATTCCTCTGCTTTAAAAAAAAAAGGCTTTAACAGCTGCCCCAAACCTACAAACCACCTGAGCATGGAAGAAGCTTCTGGAAGGGACCTTCCAAGTCACCCAGGTTTCCTTCCTCCTCCACCTGGCCTTCCCCGGCGCTCCAGGGTCCCTGAAGCCCAAGCAGGGCACAGGCCAGCTGCGTCCACCCTCCCAGCAGTGCCCCCGTGCACCGTTCGCCATCTGTCTCCACCCGTCTCGCTCAGAGTCCCCTGAGAGCAGAAACCAAGTGCTGTCCAACTCTGTCCCTACACCTTGCACACAGTAGGTCTCGTGAGCCCTTCCAGATATCCCCCTTTGTAAGTCCACGAGCCCCCAGGCTACAAACGTCCTTCAGTGATTAATTCTAATTGTGCACCCACCAATGTTTTTGGAACCACTTGAGGAGCATAGAAGTTTTCCCACAACTTCACCCTAATGCAAAGTGCCCTCTCCTTCCTCATCCATCACTGCCCAGTGTGACCCTCCCCACTCAGGAATCCACCTGGCCCGCTGCCTGGGCCTCTGCGGCTCCGCCAGGCCCACCGCGACGCAATCCCGGCCCTTTCATGTACACGGGGCCATCTGATCCCCCACCGGAACCGCAGGGGAGGGGCAGACATCTTACGCTGCTTTTACAGATACACAAAGAAGACTTAATGAAGTCTACCTAAGGTCAGACAGGTCATTCGTCTCCTGAGACAAGACCAAAGCCCGTGTGCCCAAGCCCAGCTCAGGGCTCTCTCCCACTCCCCGGCCTGGAGCCCCTCTCCTCCCTAATGAGTCTCTCACTGCCCAGGGAAGGAGAGTTCAGCAAGACATGAGTCCGCCCTGAAAAGTGATGTGAAAAATGCCACTAGGGGCCACTCGTGCGAGTTTCAAAAACAGATGAAAGAAACATCGTCAGGCTTCTCAGAACTCTACAGTACCTGCAGCTGCCACCACACGGATTGCCAGTGCCACCCACCACCCAGTACTACCCGCTGTAGTTTCCGGTGTCATCAGAGCCCTGCGGGCGAGTGTGGCTCACACTGTCCAGCAACCCTGAAGCGTCTGCAACCGGGAGGACGCCTGACGATGGGACCACGGCTCAGGCACCACGTTCCAAGGCAAGCAGGTGGGGGAAAGCTCTGTCATCAACATGCCCTTGAAGATCCCGCAAAACACCAGCAAAGTACTTTACACAAACAACCTTCCTCCATCTCAGGGAACCCAACGTGGAAGGTTTTCCTTCAGTGTGGGGAGAATCACCTGTGTGTGTGCACACGCACATGTGCGGTCACAGTATTTAGTATTTTGTTCTCTGAATGTGTAGCCTACAACCTGTTGAAGTAGTTTCCAAGTGTGAAGGGCAAAGGGGCTGAGGACAATCTGTATCTCCAAACACCACAGTCGCCCTCAGTGAGCTGAGATATTCAAACTTAGGCAAATGGGAAAGGGGGCTTTCACTGCCCACCTGCAGGTGCTCCAGGGAAGGTACTCACCAGCTGGGGAGGGAGGTGAACCCTCGTGTTACATAAATTCTTCTCTTGTTCTTTTATTCCTTTTAGTTATTACTGTTGTTAAATTTATTATTTTATGTTCATTGTTATTATTTTACCAAGCGTGTATAACTAGCATGAGTTAAGGGAAACCCAAGTATGCCACCTCCACGGTAAATCTTCAGCCACTGGTTTAGACGAAGTGTTTCAGGGGCAGACCTGTGCGAATTATACTGTGTACACGTGGCTGTTCATGAACATCCCTTGACTCATACACTAAGCACTGACTCTATGTGACATGCCTGCAGGAAGTGTCACACACGGTGACCTCAAAACACCAGAGGAGAAAAAGACACAATCGTTTCATTACGGGGTGGAGGATGGATAA
Organism: Arctocebus calabarensis; assembly: GCA_963573935.1. Classification (NCBI taxonomy): domain Eukaryota; kingdom Metazoa; phylum Chordata; class Mammalia; order Primates; family Lorisidae; genus Arctocebus; species Arctocebus calabarensis. Next base: position 41,420 of record CAUYON010121281.1, read on the forward strand.
GGTGCAGTGGGCCTGAGCACAACAGGGGAGGCCCAGTGCGCATAACCCCAGCCCTCGACACACATCTCTCCTGCCTGAACCAAGGGTGGCCCTCCTGCACCCCCAGTGAAAACCATAAACCCCACCCAGGCTACACTCTCCCTACCCTTCTTCCCCGCCCCTCCCCCTTCTCCCCACATCTTACTTCACCTTGTGTCTTTCTCCTCCCATGAGAAGGCCAGCTCTGTGAGGGCAGGAGGGGTTTTGCCTGTTTTGCTCCCTGCTGAGTCCTGGCCCCGGACAGCACCCTGCTTCCTGTGAGCACAGCAGAGCTCTCTGAACCCTCTCTCCTCTTTCCCCCCAGGCATTTATCACAAATGGGTGTTGGTTTTGCTCTGGAAGTGTGTTTTACGTATTTTTTGCTTTCCCCTCACCAGAATGGAAGCTTCACAGAAGCAGTTTGCGTTTGCACCGCTGTGTCCCCAGCACTGCCAAGAGAGCCCGGTGCACAGTAGGTGTTCAAGAAATTTGAGGTGAGTGAATCTCCATTATCTTCACAGATCACATCACCTGTATTCTCTCTCCAGCTCCCTACAACCCCCTGGGAGACAAGCACTATTACTCTCATTTCATTGCAGAACAGACAGACAGAAAGGCGACAACTTGCCCAGCTCACACCTCTGGCAGGGGGTGGAAGCAGCAGTTCATCCCAGGCCGTCCGACTCGAGCTCTGCTGCTACACACTGTGCTATGAATGTACCTGGCGCTGCGCTGTAGCACGAGGCCGCCGGCTCCCGGACTGCAGTGTGGCCTAAAGATGTGCCCCTGCAGCCCATCCTGACACCTCCAGGCATTCTCGACACTAAAGCCAGGGTGACAGTCCCACACCGCACATCACCTCACTCTGCTTTAAATCTCTTTGATAGCCTTCTAATTCTACTAGCAGAGCACACGACCGGGGGCCCCTGCAGCACAGGAAATCGATATTGACAGTAACCTCATCGGAATGAAGACACGTCAAGTCTGGAAAATGACAGGCCATAAAGAGAATGATGGATGTGGGAGAAATGCTCTGCCTTTGAGATTATAATAAAGTGAAAAGGCTTCTTTGATTATGATACTGAACCCATCAGCACTTCCAGAGGTATTTACACGGTATCTGATGAGAGTCAGCAGGGTAGAGGGATGTGTGAATGAACGCAGCAGGGCCCCCCACACTCGCTTCTCCAGGGGTGGGGTCAGGGAGCCACTTGTTTAATAAGTATTCTCAGGGCATCAGCCACTAGCCTAGATGTTTCCACTTCAGGACACAGGTGAGTCCCTGCCCACCGGGAAACACTGTGTAAACTGCGAGCATTAAGGACGAGACACAACTAGCTCTGCTTAGTAACCAGTAAGGCTCCTTTGTTCGATGGTCATGGTGCCTCAAGCTTCCCAAACCCAGGCCACAGGTTTCAAAAATTGTCCAATGCTTGAGAACAGGACATTCCACACTGTGGGAAGCCAGAACCAGCACAGGGAGGGGTAGGGAGTCGGGGACCTCCACGCCATGGGGCCCTCCAGATCCCCAAGGGCTGCCTCTCAAGCGAATCCAAACTGCACACTAGTTATTACTTTAGTAAAAGGATTTACTCTGAAAAATTTGGATGCAGTCAAAAGGCTGCACTGAAGGATGAAGAAGGCCACATGTGGCTCCAAGGCTGCAGGTTCCCCACCCCATACCGTCTTGGCACAGCTAGGAAACCGTGAGACACACACACAGGCACACACACGCGCCGTTCCCCCAACACACCGGTAGACTTCTGAGCTAGTTCACTGTGATCCCTCCAAAGATGACAGAAGAGCTTTTTGAATGGGATGTCCATGAGCATCCAGCCGCCCTCTCAACTCCCTGGCACTTGGCCAGGTTTCCCTGACATGATCAGAACTGACCCCCACTAGACCCACTTCTGGACAGGGGCAGCCGTTTGCCCCAGTGTCAGCTCCTGACTCCTGCAGCGCGGGGAAGACGAAGGCTACACAGAAACCGCCCTCCTGCACCCGGCCCCTCTGGTGGGACCAAGCTCCAACAGTAAGTCGCAGGGCTAAGATTCCAACTAATTTTTTTCTATTCCTTAACACACGTTTTCAAACGAACATCTGCCAATAACCCAGAGAAATGCTTTTCTCTACAAAAAGTTAAAAAAGTAAAAAAGAAAAAAAAAAAACCAAACTTAATAAAAGTCAGACAGTCCTGAAAACTACACCGTAGGAGAAGGGGGCGACTGCAGGGCTGTAGCAAGTTTCCCGTCTGAGTCACACCACGTGGTTTCACAGATTTTTTTTCTGAAATCTTGGAAACATATTTAAGAACTGAGTTTCAGCTCTGATTATTTTCAAATGCTTCTACATAAAAGAAAAAGTTCTACCCTACAACTCAGAAACTGATGGTGCTTCAGGAACAACGATCGTGCACTGTGATAGCCAAAGAGGGGCCCGCAGGAACAAACAAAACAGCACAGGAGAAAACCAGAGAGGGGCACCCCCCCCAGTGACGACACAAATACGGAAGCCATTTTTCACGCTACCTGTAGAATGACCAGGCCCAGCACGTGAATTACTCTTGACAGAGTCCAGGTGATCTAAGTAACAAATCCAAGCTGCTATTTGATGAGATGAACAAAACAGTCACTGGTCAGACACAGTGACTGCAACAAACGAAAGAGAATAAAGTGAGATTATTCAGGCTGATGTGACATTCAGCGCTCTGTAAAGTGAAGCACAAAGTCAATGTGCAGAAGAGTTCAAATGGTGAAGGTTTCTAACTTTCCAGACACCATCCTGGCTTTCTAACGATAAATGACAGCTTTAAAGCATACAATTACTATGTTATTTATTTTTAATAGACTTGTCTAACTTCCTCCTAAGTTCTTAAGCTTTCAACTCTATACCATGCCAAAGAGGGGGTTTCTCTTTCCACTCCACTGTGTCATGAACCCGCATGGCACCTTCTCCGCCATGAAGAATGCCAGCGCCCGCAAGCCTCTCTCAAACCCTGACAGAATCTGCCAGTACACAGGGCCAGGGCAGCAAGAATAAAGTGGGAGTTTAAAAAGCCCCACTGGTCAAACAAGAATAGCTGATGATGCTGAAGATAACGAACCAGCACTCCATTTAGACCTCAACGTTTCAAGCTAGTATGAAAGAGAAAACAGGTATTAATGCATGCATAAAAGTATATATTTTTTAATTCAATGTTTATTTGTCAAATACCAACTGCTTTTTCCTTCGTTCCTGTTTCTGATCTTTGGAAAAACTGCATCAGTATCGAATGTCACTTGGTTCTTATTCAAACAGAGGAAAGCAGACAGGGCGGCTGCTCCCCTGACTTAGCTGACCTGGGCCCTTAGTAAAAACAAACCACTGCAATTCCCCAGATGTAAGCAATTGGGTAGTGATCAGTTTAATTAATTGAACCGCTCTCCTGAAATTTACTGCATAATTTCAACCCCCAACACCTTTCCCAGAAGCAATCAACAATGATTTTTTTTCTCCTTCAATGCCAGAAAATTTTGTTTTTATCCTCAGTGGCTTAAATATATTTTTAAAGTATTCAACATTAAGATGGTAAATTACTTAATTTTAGACATGAAACCACTGACATTCTAAATGCTAACTTTAAAATAACCTTAATTTAATAAAATTTTGCATTAAGTCAAAATTATTCCAAGATCTCAGTGCATGAATATAAACATGTCTTCTGCCTTAAAAATACAGAAAATTGACCACAATTTTAAGTGTATTTGAAAACTCATATTTGCAAAATAGTCTGCAATAGTATTTCTGACTTCAATCACTGATTGAATTTTAACTATATAAACTGATATTTGAAGTTGATGTTTTTGGACCCTGATTTTCCACTACAGGCACCACACTTAGAGAGGATACTCCACTGGCTTATCGCCAGCTCTCCTTTCTCTCCCCACAAAACGACTCCAGTCTTTCTCCACCAGGAACTATGTAATATGTAATCCACAGATCCCATGCCAACCATTGAGCAATGCCAGAATTAAAGTCCCAGTCTACAGAACGTCGATCAAAGTTCACGTCTCTCTCTGGGGTGCAGGTGGCTTCTTTCAATCTTGGAGACCAGGTCAGCAACACAGCAAAGTGTCAAGTGTGTGGTTAAAAGGATAATTGGAAATTTAGGAGTGAGAGACATAGAGGATAGGAAACAAGTTAACCAATTTTAGAAATAAAGTTCATCTTTATTATACCCTGAAGGAAGCATTCAAGTTTTCCTTGTAAGACCTTTATGCTCAGCCCTAGGGAACTACCACCCACAATCCCTGCAAACACACACGCAGAATTCCAATAACATTCACTTACAAGGAGAGAAGCGTAATATTTGCTGAGACTGGTCCCAAATTCGGAATGGCCTCTAATTCATTGTTATTCATTTTCCTAGAAATGCCAAAGAAAAAATAAAAGGCTCATTAGGTTATCTCTCATTCACAGAGGTGAAAACTTTATAAATTATTTAAAGATACCTCCCAAGTTAAAAGTCTTAAATTACTTCTTATAATCCAGATGTTTATAGTTAAAGGGAGTGAGGAATGAGATATTTTAATGCAAACTTTAGGTAGCCAATAATTAAGACTCACACTTCTCGAAGGCTCTGAAGATGGCTCATGGAACTTGCTTTGATGAAAGATAATCTGTTGTGACTTAAGTCCCTATGGGAAACAAAAATAAAATGGTAAGTAGTTTCTAAAAATCACTAATGGTGCTAAAATGATATGCAAGGCAGGGTAGGCTTCTCAGCATGTCCACGGACACTGGGGTGAGCAGGAGAAATGTTCAGTCCATTCGGCCCACACATTCGATGGCAACCAAAACGCCAAACTCAAAAATACAAACTCTTAGGACAAAATTAGTTTAAGAGGCTGGCAAGTCCAAACACTTGCAGCCCAGGAATGTTTTAAGAGATGTCTTCTGGCGCACAGTAAACCAGCTTTTTGTGGACTGGAAGTTCTGCTTTCCATCTCCCCAGGCCCCACTTGATATGACATCATGGCTTGAGAAAAGAAGCTAAGAAGACGGGTTGCTGAAACCCTCTAAAGAAACCTTAGTGTCATAAAATGGAGCATCCATGTCCTTATTAAAGCCAAACAAAATAAATTGCTCTGTGCATACATACTTGTTTCTCTGGGTCAAGGCACCAAACTGTTCAAGACGTCACTCTGTCTGCACTGAGAGGGCAGGAAACAATCTGAAGCGGCTGCTCTCTTGAATTCCCCCCGTCTCAGTACCTTGTAGGACCATGTGTGATTTAAGTCACATGGACCATCGAAGAGAGTTCAGCAGACAGTACAGAAAGCTGTGAGCAGAGTTCAGGCTTTAAAATAAATGTCCTGCTCACTCAAGAACTCAAGTCTAGTATCAATTTCCATAAGGCAACGCTACTATTAAAAACAGTAACAAACTGCTACAAACATGAAACTCTAGGCTAGGAAGTCATCTCATTTAGGGTTCTAAACAGGGAATACAGGTCTAGCAAATATGCTTGGTTATGTTCCCTGAACGTGTCACATACCATGTACCTTCACCATATGTGATGGAAATAAAATGGCTGAACAGCTACTGAAAACCAGCATAACAGTATGGCTGAAAGCTCCCCACTGAAAGAGGTTATCCAATTCTTACTAAATTAATTCTTTCATTGTTGAAAAAATATTTTTGTTTTGCAGTTTGGGGCCAGGACCAGGTTTGAACCTGCCACCTCCGGTATATGGGGCCAGTGCCCCACTCCTTGAACCACAGGCGTCACCCGGAAAACATATTTTTAAGATAGATGGGCATTGGGGCGGGTACTGTAGTCCCACTTAGTTGGGAGGCTGAGGCAAGAGGATCATTTGAGTCCAGAAGTTTGAGGCTGTCGTGAGCTATGACACCATAGCACTCTACCCAGGGTAAGAAGGTAAGATTGCTTATAAAAAAAAAAAAAAAAAAAAAAAGGAAAAGAAAAAAGAAAAAAAAATAGCATACCCCCTTCCAAAAATTAAATAAAAAGAAGGAAAGAAATCACAACCAGAGAACCACATTGTTAACTTAGTGATTAGTTCACAACTAGAAATCAGAAATGCTTTCAGGCTTTGAGGTTTTGTTTTGAGAATAAACCTGGATTTCTCTATTTCACCTAGAAAAAAAATCTGCAAAGATTTTATTTGAAATATGTTTGCCTAAAGACCCACCAGACAGTAACAGACATGAGTAGATTTGTTCTGGTAGAGTTACAACATGAAAAAAAAATCTGGCACAGTCTTTAAACTATAAAAATCCTGCAATTACAACCACTGCTGTGCAAGCTCACCACGCCGGCAGGAGCCAGACGCTCTCCCTCCCAGCTCAGCCCAAGTCCATCTGGAGTTCATCAAGAACTGTGAGCCCAGCAACTCACGTTAGGATTCAAACAAAACCTGTGTGCTTTTAGCACCCCAGACAGTCACAGATTTCCCACATGATTAAAAAAACAACCACGGAAAAGAGTCCTTCACCTGGGAGGTAGGCTGAGTCAACAAGTCTCACTTGCACTTACTCAACTAAAGAAGTGGAGCCAGCATCAAACTGTATCCCCTGTTGTTTCAGGCTTTAGAAAGAAGGGCGGGGGGTATCTGCCAAGAACATCTAATACAGGTGATTTTCTAATTAAAAGACCTAAAACTATTCTCTGTACTTCAGCGTAAGGATTATTACATAGGGTATTCCTGGGAGAAGTTAAGACTGAGTTCCACATTTTCAACCAGTAATGGGGGCAGAACCCCCAACAAAAGACTTTTAAAAGCTGAGAAGCTGTCTTCAGAAACCATGTACATGCTGGGACCACTCCTTTCCCATCCAGAGCAGAAGCTGGCAACTTCAAATATTTCAGTTATTGCAACACACTTCCATTCCTAAGTTTTGTGTACTATTAAAACCACATTATATGTGGGAGAAAAAAAAAGCACTCCTTAAATGACTTTTACTGCTAAATACTTAAAGCTATGAAACTTTTAATGTACCTAAATTTAGATTTAATATAGTTTGTATTTCAGAAATGATTACTTTCCCGTAAAGGATGTCACGTTCCCCTAAAAATCTTCCTTGTATTGTTTTTATGGGCTTCTTAAATCCATACATTAAAACATTCAATAAGGAAGGCAATTTCTTCATTTTTAGGAGTTCCATTAATGAACATCTTCCCATGAAATGAAACATTTTAAAAACTTTTTCATGGTGAGGTTAATAAATTCAAAAAGGTAGTGAGGTAGGGAGGTGTTAACTGTTTACCCAGAACCTGGCTGGCCAAATACTTGGTTAGAGAGACATCTCCCTTCCCACATATTAGCAAGCAAATAAATGAATATATATATATATAATTAATTTATAGCACTTGGTTTCAGCTAGCATTTTATTTCCTTTAGCATTTGGAAATCTGACTTCCAAGTCAAATTTTAAATGCAAATCCAGCACAGCTTCTTAATCAATCCCACTGGGGCCTGCAGAGCTGCTAATTCAGCAGAAATCTGGAAAGCTGAAGAACAAAAGACCAGGCTGTAGCTGTTTTAAGACACTAATCCAAAGTGACTCATAAATCAGCCGACTATGTTCAAGTTTTAGTCTGGAAAATACAGAAAAACAGCTGTGAAAACCGTAAGGACTATTACCTTTACCCCACCCCCGATTCTGGTACCAACCTGCAGATTTATAACAGGGCCAATTCTAAACAAGTCACACAGGCAGGCAGAAACATCATTAAGGAGCCTGCTGAGAACTCAAACACTTCTTAAGTGATAAGGTATCAACAAATAATTCTGAAATTCCAGTGAGAATTTAATAATATTTGGAGCTCTTGTTGGCAACCTAGCAACTTTTCTCTCTTTTGGCTAAACAGCACATTTGAACAAACTCCTTAAGTTCAGAGTCTGGAAGCACAAACTACATGAAATCTCAAATTTGCCTTCAAAGATAATTGTCAGCAAGGTTCAAACAGTTACTGTTTTAAAAGCCACTTTCATTAAAGTGTTAGAAGTTAGTTCTTGGAAAGAGCATTGAGACCAGTATTAATTTATGGCTCAAATTGTTCAACTTTTCACAAACAGGGCTCCTATGGCAATAAATTACAGGCTGAATAGAATAAAGTGGGAAAAAATACACATACCTGTACAGATTTTTATTAAATGAGCAAATTCAACAAATGAAACAAAAGACACTGAACTTTTTCGGAATAGTGCTTTCAAAAACTAGTCCAAAGACAAACTTTTACTCTTTCATGTACCTAAAGAAAAGGAAGGTTAAGATATAGGGAAGAACAATACGGTACTTTTCTACTTAGTTCTGAACTCTGAGACAATGTACTTAAGAGCTTTTCTAATCATGTAAACTTTAAGAAGCAACTTCTTACACCATCTATTCCAAAATGCCAAATAACAGACAAGGTAAAACTCAATTTCACGTTTCTATGCTTCTTTGCCTGTAAAGCTTTAGGCACAAACAAAACAAATGTTTACAATAAAGAATTTAGACCACATGGTCTGGTGACACCTACAAAGATGGGTAAAAGTCACACAAGTACAAGAATGACAGACCTGTCCACGGAGTAATCACAACGGGGTTCCTGACAACAGACTGGGCGCTTATTTGTACAAGTGGAACTTATTTTCACATACGTTTAAGGAATGTGGACTTGTATTGAGACAATTTACTGCTGGCGGAAATGTAATTAAAGACTGTGCTAACCAAATAAACTCTAATTTGTTTTTAGTGTGCCACCAAATTATCTGCAAAACAAAATCCTAATTAGGTCAGCTACTTTTAAGATAATGCTTAAATAGCTATTGCATCCCTTTTTTGGTTAGACTCGACTTCTAATCAAGGGCAACACAGTTATTTTCTGAGACATCTAAATCCACCAAAACAAAAACCAAATAAATAAATACAAATAGACCGCACACCAGCATGCTCACAATAGGCCACTTGACATTGAGAAACTCATGAATATAAGTTGGATTAACCCAAGCATTTCTAAACACACCCCAGGAAGCACTGGATTCATTTTCTCTGTCATCCCCCCGTTATTCATCGGTGCTCCCCTCCAGTCATTCAAATGTTCAGTTCCATATGTTGTCAATAGAGCTATTCACATTTCATGAATAAGGCAGCATGACCTCCTCAAGAGGCAATTGAACAGAATTAGCCACGACTAATTGAAAGTCTTCCTGCTTTAGGTGAAAGCCCTTATCTCCTCCTTCATTGTAATAAAAACTACTAAATAAAACATCCCCTAAGAGATTAAGTAACAACCCAATATCCTCTAATTCCACATTTTTATTAAGTGAAGACATATTAAAAACACACTCAAAGAAAATGCTGTCTGATGGTCCACAATTCACGAATAACAGGATATAGGTTAGCACAATAATTTTAAAACAATTTCCTAAACTACCTGATCAAACCTCCTACCACTCTAGGACGTTAAGATAATCTACTAGAACTGGTTAAAGAATTTAGAATCTTCGCTGCAGTTCTGCTAGGGCAAAAGTATTGAACTGCACTTTTACTGCAAAACAGGACGGCTACTTAAAAAAAAAAAATACAAGTTTTGATTTGTTTACATTTTACACCACTCCTCCAATTTTAACAAAAGTGGAGGGTGGGAGCGAATATAGAGAGATGACATTTGGAAAGAATCAGCATTACAACTAAATTACAGTTTTTCCCTTGTCCGTCCACGCAGTTGGCAGTGATTTCAGACTTCACAACTAAAATCCAGAAATCTGCATGGCAGCACCCTGCGCTCTCCCTAAGCCCTCTTGGGCACGCCGAAAACTCCAGAAACCCGTTCCTGCTTCTGAAAACTCCAGTTCCTTTCTCTCCGTATCTACGATCGGCCTACACCCAACTTCTTATGGAAAGCCTGGTCCAAGAGGACGTATGTAAGGGTGCTAGTGTGAAATTAAGCACAGGAGAACAGAAGCACTGTACCGTAAATTGGATAATGACCAACTTCTGTTGCGAGAACTTCCCAAAATAAAGGGCGCGGGTTTTACCACTGACTGCTCAGAAAAGAAAAAGAGGCCCGAATCAGTTAGTAACTAAAGTTGAGCCACAGGCTAAAAACTCAGCCAGAGAACCGCGAAGTCGGGTTGCGCGCAGGCTGCCACCTCCCCCTGCTCGCCGGGCAGGCGTGGGCATTTGCACACCCTGGGCCAGCTCAAGGCGCAGGACAGCGACTCTGGCCTGGGAATTACCCATGCCCCACTCGCCTCGCCAAGAGCCCCCCTGAGCCTCCCGCAGGACGCGGGGGAGGGAAACTGAGGCCCGGGCAGCTCTTTTTCTAACTCCCCCGGAGCGCCGACCGCGACTGGACACGAAGGCTCTGCTTGGCAAGAAAACCTAGCGCGCCCAGTCCCGCGCAACCAGGCCCTCTCCCGCGCGTGTCCCCGACTCTCGGCGGCCCGCCGGAAGGATACTCACAGCCTGGCGACCCAGGACGGGAGCGGATCGGGGAGGCGCGCCAGCCGCTGGCGGCTGCAGTCCAGCAGGTCCCCGAGGCAGCGGCAGGGAGCGGGGCACGGGCGCCGGGCGGAGGGCGGCCCGAGCGCCCCGCGGCCCAGCGCGGCGCACAGCAGCAGCCCCAGGGCCGCCGCGGGCGCACGGAGCGTCGGCGCGCCCATCGCGGTCCCGCGGCCCCCGGCCCGGGCCCTGTCCGCAGCCCGCGCACCCGGGTCCCGCACAAAGTGGCCGCCGACCGTGGCCGGCCGCGCTCCGGGCCGCGCGCGCGCGCTCTCGCAGTCCCCGGTGAACTCCTCCTACTCCCTGCCGCGAACCCTTTTCATGCCCCCCGGGCAGCAGGCGGCAAAGCGAAAAGGTGGGCCGAGCGCGGCTCAGTCGCAACCCGAGGAGCGCGCCGCCCGGAGCCCCCTCTCCCCAGCCAAAGAAACTTTCTCGCCTCCGGCCGCGGCGCCGCGCGCTCGGAGCCGGCGGAACGGGGCGCGGGGCTGGGCGGGCGCGGAGGGGGCGGGGCGGGAGCAGAAGGGGCGGAGTGCGCGGAGGCTGAAGGCGCCCATTGGCCGGCCGGCCCGGGACACGTGACAACAACACGGCTCCGGGCGGGGCCGGCGGGGAGAAAGTCGAGCTGAGATTGTACAAAGGCCGAGTTACATTTTCCAGCCTCTCGGGCCCGAAGTCTTGGCTGGTCCTGCGAACTTGGACCCAGTGGAGCGGAAGGGCAGAGGAGAGTGAGCTTCCAAGAGAGGAAAGACGAGGGTGGCTCTCAGGGTTGGAGGGGTTTAGGGAAACTTCAGGGGAATAAAGTTAACTTAGCCCTGTTATGAAATTTATAAATTATCCTACCACCTACAGATGAAACAATGGTTGTAATAAAAGTACAGCCTTTTAACTTTACTACTGGTGTTTTCTATACACACACATATTATATAAACATATACATGTATATACATGTTGGCTCCAAAAATAAAAATAAAATGTGAAAGTTACGGATTTGGAGATGGAAGATTGCGTAAAAATAGCCTTAGCAAATCGGATAGAACCTCAGGGAAAATGACCGTCTAATAAACCGCGAGTGCAATCATAAATTCCAGGCGATAGCTAAGTACAATAAAAGACAGAGTGATACTTCGAAGCAAAATGAAAACAAGGACGTTGGAGGAAGAAATTAATAAAAACACTTTTGGTCCACCTGGGCTTTGATCGATGACAAATCGTGACCGAGAAGGCCACTGAGCAAAAAATGCTTCCCTGCCGCCTCAGCCAGGGGTGGATGGAATCGGGCTGCAAGGCTTCGCAGTGAAGTCTGTACCTGCACTTTTACGGGTGAATGGGCCCACAGGATGTTGAAATTCTCGGAGGCCTCAGAGATTTCCTGCTAAGGTACTCATCGAAGTAAGGAAATAGACCCAGAGAAGATAACTGATATGTTTGTGGCAAAACCCAGGAAAGCTTATTTTAAGCTTCCACTTCTATACATTGTTTTACGGACCCTTGTCTGCCCAAGCATGTCAGTCCTGGGGCTGCTTACTCTGGCCATCACTGAAGAGTGAAGACCGCTTGTTGTTGAGACTTTAACCCCAACTCTAATGCGGGGTTGATTTTCACAGTAGTAAATCACCCTTGCTTGTGGGGCAGGGAAAATTCTCCCTTTGAAGTGGACACACCCTACTTTAGACATAACAGCCCATTCTTTTCTTTATAGCTACCAATCAACCCACCACCTTCCTTAATGATGTACAATTAGAAAATACTTATAATAATGACACCTCGGCTCGGCGCCTGTGGTTCAGCGGGCTAAGGCGCCAGCCACATACACCTGAGCTGGCAGGTTCGAATCCAGCCCGGGCCCGCCAAACAACAATGACGGCTGCAACCAAAAAATGGCCGGGCGTTGTGGCAGGCGCCTGTGGTCCCAGCTACTTGGGAGGCGGAGGAAAGAGACTCGCTTGAGCCCAGGAATTGGAGGTTGCTGTGAGCTGTGATGCCACAGCACTCTACCCAGGATGACAGCTTGAGACTCTGTCTCAAAAAAAAAAAAAATGGCACCTCGGTTAAGAATTATGATTTTTCCTGCTTGGGAGTGGACAAGACACACCCCCCATCTTGCTTAGAGTTTTCCAGTTCAGTGTCTCCCATCCATTCCAGTATCCTATCAGGAAAATTGAGTTTGGTTCATTATTGCTTTTTTTTTTAAAGAAAGATACGCTTTTCTACAAGTTATTATGTATAAGCATGGTGGCATCAGCATGCTGGCTTTGCTCTCGAGACATCACCTATATGATAAAGATAAAAATTTCCTAAAATTTGGGGGAGGTTTAGCTCACTTCCTTTTCATTTTTTGTTTTCCTTAGATTATTTTACCTTCTACGAATTCCATTCACATTTACATGCTGCCGTTTACAGGATCCGTATTTTCAACCCAGATCTTTTTCCTGAACTGACCCACATATTGGGTCAAATTGGACCTTCCCATGTAACATGTCTAGAAGTAAATTTCACCAGCCCTGAAATGAACCCTTTTCCTGAATTCACTATCTGGAGGCATGATACCTCCCTCTGTCCCAATGACTGTCCCCAAACCTATGAATGTTACTTTTCAGCCACCATTTCCATGTGCAGTCAATCAGCAAGTCCTGTTGAAGCTGGCTCCTGAATGAATCTTCTCTCCATCACCACAGACATTTAATTATGTAAATTCAGACCACCATCAGCTCTTGCTTCGATTACTGCCACAGTCTCCTTCTTATCTCCTTCCTGTCCACTCCTGTCCACTCTACAATGCAGTCAAATGACACAGCCCTGAGGTTCAAATCTGAGCCAATGACTAGACTGCCCTGATCCCTTTCACAAATTTTCATCATTCTGGGAATAAAGTTCAAATTCTTTAGGGTAACTTATGCAGCTTTTCTGTGGCTTGGGCCTCTACTTTCTTTTTTTACTTGTTGTATTTCATCATTTCCCTCCTACTCTTAGAACTTCTTGGGGATTTCTTCCCGGCTATGCTCCTTGCCTTTGATCCTCTTTTAAATGCTGGTTCCTCTGCCCAGACTGGGGTGGGACCCTCTTCTGCCTGGTGGATTGGCACTTCATCTTAGGCATCCCCCCTCCTTTGGAGAAGACTTCCCTGAGTCCCGCTTAACTACATATCACTCTAACATATTCCCAGTCCAGTATTCACTAGGAGTGACTATGTTCATTTAAATTTTCAGTACCCATTTTAACATAAAGACTTTGGCATCCAAATGTTTCTAGCACTTTAATTCACAATCCCAAAAACATGGAAACAACCTAAGTGCCCATCAACCCATGCATGGATTAATAAATTGAGGTATATAGATACCATGGAATACTACCCAACCATAAAAAGATGGAGAGTTTACATCTTTTGTATTTCCCTGGTTGGAGTTGAAAATAAAAGTAAAGTATCTTAAGAATGGACAAACAAGTATCCTATATACTCAATACTAATTTGAAACGAGTAGATCAACAACTACAGCCCACATTAGCGGAAAAACACAATTAAATTCAAGAAGGAGGGGGAAGAACGGGAAGGGGTTTAACAAGCTCCCACCTAATGGGTACAATGTGGGGGAATATGGCGAACTAGTCCAGTGAAGGACTCAGAGACAGCTAGGACTTCTCCTAACAAATGCAAACCATGTAATCTAGTTATATGCACCCTTATAGTAATTCACAATTAAAAATTAAGTTAAAAAATAAAAAATACATTTTTAGTAGCCGAGTTTCTCAATCTATAAGTTTGGAAATACAATTTATTGTGTTCTTATCTGGCTTCCATTTCTCAGCTCACTGCACTAGTTCTCTGCTCAACCTACTAACTGATGCAAACAGCTGAAATCTAGGAGCTGCCAGCCCCTTCCTCATCCTCTATAGCACATAGGCTCCTATCAGTAGGGTGTTGAGTTGCAGTAGTTCCAGACGTTTTTGTATCTATTATTACACAACTAAATATTGTGTAAGCCAAATAAGTATATGAATGCAACAAGAAAATAGGTTCGTTTCTACAATAATGAACTTGAAGCTTGGGAAAGATTCTTTAATGGTAACCACTAAGACAATGCTATCAAATTAGATGTGGACAAGTCAGTTGCAAAAATAGGGGGAGGGGATCATACATACCCAGGATTTTTTTTTTTTTTAACATTGACTTGCTTGGCAAGCATCTTTAAGATCTTGTTCCACTTTAATTGTAACTGGGAATCAATCAGCAGAGGATGACTTACAGGTGTGGTTCATGCTTACTCAGCTCTCCATGTGGTCGCTGAGAATGTAAAATACAATGCCCGGGAAGGGCACGGCACACGTTAAAAGCAACTATTCTCCATTCTAATATGTGCCTCACCATGCAGTCAATGCAAGACAAGCTAGTCCTGCGTGGAAACTTTAAAGCATTTTTGTAATATCTTCACAGATTTCTCAAACCCTTCCAAAGCCACAGGGAAGAGAGATCGTCCACTGGTACCCATCCCTGGGCCGCTGAGCACGGACCGCCTCTGGAGGTCCCGCTCAACCCTGTGCTGACCCCTTCGTAGTGAATGAAAAGAGGGATGAAGGGCGATTGCCGGGAAAGGTAGTTTGTAGTAGAAAAAGAAGAACATGAAATTCTGTCTCATCTCCCCAAATGTATCAGTAAAAACAGCAACACAGAAACAGGCTCAATGTATCAGCGAGTTCTCTCTTCTCCATATCCACACACACAAGCACAGACGTGTGACATCAGATGTTGAATTTCGGTTTTTCTGGCTAATGTCTCACGAATAAGATTTAAGTGGGAGAAAATCAAACTCATTTTCCTCTGAGGTCTTTGAAAACTTGAATGAGAATGAGATAAAGGTTGGATTCCTCCCCTCCTTGGCTAACCCGGTAGGTGAAAGTTGAGTTGCCCTTGGCAATCCTCTAAATCATGCCAATTTCTCCTTTATAACTTTGTCTCAGTCCTACCACACTTTTGTGGTTAGTATAAGCCGCCCCGCCCCTGGCTCTTTTCAGTGTTCCTGGTTTTTTTTTTTTTTCTCTGCCCCTGGCAAGTGTGAGACTTTCTTATCTTAAGTGCTGGCAAGGCCAATGACTCAGAGATAAAAAGTAATAGAGGTGCTAAGCTGTCAGTTTTAACATCCAAGGACAGAATGAAAGGGAACACTCAGGACTTGCTTTATCATTACAATGAATGACACGGTTTGTGTGACTGTGAGCTGTGAAAAGGGAGAAAGAGATAAGGCCAAGGGGGAAGAAAGCACAAAAATCCCCAGCTAATGAAGCCAAACGCAAATGTTGCTGTACTTTGTATCCTTGTAACCTAACCGTATCTTTCCCCACTCATTAAGGCGTTTTAGAAGAAATAGATAAGCCTTCTCCCCCGCCTCTCTCTCCAAAGCTTCCTTTAGAGAGGAGAGCAGAGTCCTCCTTCACACAATCCCTGCTGTCAGTATGTATTACCTCTTCGGAAAATATTTAGAAAAATAAAGACTCTTGTCCATTTGTTTTTCTCAGATTAGACAACTGTGCAATTAAAGAAACACTATCATCTAACATTCCCGTAACCACAAATTCAGTATGTTATTTTGCCTTTTGCTCATTTCTCAAGTCATCTTCTGGAAATACTTTGTGCTCTGAGGAAAATTCATACGGTGGGCTGGACTGGACACCCGGGAAGTCTCTTAGGTGTACCCCGGTGCTGCTGGGAGTCTGGACATGGGAGAAGGACTGGGACGGGCTCTCAGTACCCTTGACCTCCACCAGTCCTCCACTGGAGTGTACCAGAGCCTTTCAGTCGTCTCCAGCTTCTCCACCCCCTTTTTGAGGATATTACGATGCTTTCTCTACACTCAATCGCTACTCTTTTATTTATTTTTTTTTCTATAGCCAACTGCAATCCTGAAACTCTACTGGGAATCTCAACGCATACACAACAGTCCATGGGTCAGGAATACAAAACTGCGCATAGAGTCATTGGAGAAGAAACAGGGTGCTGAGCAGGTGGGGTCCTGTAAATGCGGATTCCCTGACAATTCTGTGCTCCATCTTCCTACGCGCAGAGCTGGGTGACGGATGATGCGTTTTTGCACAGTAAGGAAGTGCTTGGCAACTATAGAATCACATATTGGTTCCAGTTCCTATTACTGAGCTCTTAACTTGCTGTTTTCTTTTCATTATCCAGGGAGATAAAGTGAGGTAACTACAGATGGAGTCTGTGGCTGGGATTATTAATGGAATGCTGGGATTAAGTAAACCCAACACAGGTATCAACGGTTTAGCCTTGAGTAGAATGAGGAATATAATCTTTAATCTTCAAATGAAAACAAAACTTAAACTACTTTGTAACCATAATTAAAACCGTAACTCTATGTATTCTGACAGCATAATCTACTTATTCTGAGAAGTTTTAGGAGGAGTTTTATTGTACCATCTCAAGAAGTTACTCCATTAACTCAATTTGTTATGATTTATTCCCCGAGGTCAAAAAGGATCCTTAGGCATATGTACTGAAAAGACTTATATATTCCTCCTGGGACCTGTTCTGTAGAATGTTTTTCACCCACTTCTTGGATGAACAGTTGTTCTATATACTCGTCTATGAATTAATTTGCATTTCCACCATGAGAGTGCTCATAAATGAGTTATTTATTGCTTTTATTTATATTTCATCCTCTTATACATTTTACTCTTACCCAGGCCTGACTACCAAATTATTAAGGTGACTTTGTTGTGAATATTCTCAGAATTAATTTCCCTACATTAAAAAACTCTGCTTCTATTCCTAAGGATCACTGCCAAGCTACTGTGCTCCCGAGAATGTTCCACATAAGCATTTCCAAGTGGAGTGAATAATAATTGTAGTGGGGTGGGGTCAGTTTCGCCTGATGTTGTGCTTGTGTCATATTAAAGATGGTGCAAATACTTTCCTGCTATTATGCTACCATTTCAGCCCAAAGCTTTACCCACTTCCATTATGTTTATACATTCACCCAAAAATATTTCTACTGAAATACTGACAGAAGGAAGACGCTCGAGAGGGCACCTTGCTCGCCCACTCGCCCAACTGTGTCAGCAGCAGGCAGCCCATTTTACTCCCACAGCAGTTATTCCAGACCCGAACAACTTTTATTCGGTCAGAACATTCATCTTTACAGCCCACGTAAATAAATTCCTCTGGCTCTCTTGATGCCATTTGAGCCTGTCTGTTTTTTTCTAGGCTAAATTGAAGCTGTCGTCAGCAATATTCCTTAGCTTTCTCTTTGCAAATTAAGTAATTGCAGTTGTTTTATAAAAAGTTCTCATGAACATTGCAACTTTCTCCAGCACCCCCCTGAGGACCGGCAGTGGCTCTTTTCTGCCTAGGTAGAAATGAGTAGAGACGTGGAGGTCAGAAGCCCTGGCAGCTCTGCAAATGATGATGTTCAGTGTTTATCAAGCTCTTACTATTCCTACTGTTCTCTAGATATTTGATATGCATTGGCTCATTTATTACTTATGACCGCCCTGTAAAATATCTTCACCACAGTACCAGATAAGAAAACTGATATTGGCTCGGTGCCTGTGGCTCAAAGGGCTAAGGCGCCAACCACATACACCTGAGCTGGCGGGTTCCAATCCAGCCCCGGCCCGCCAAACAACAATGACGGCTGCAACCAAAAAATGGCCAGGTGTTGTGGCCGGCGCCCATAGTCCCAGCTACTTGGGAGGCGGAGGCAGGAGACTCGCTTGAGCCCAGGAATTGGAGGTTGCTGTGAGTTGTTGATACCAGAATTTCAGGTTCTTGGTCTTGGTGATTTTAAGAATAAATCCGCGGACCACAGATCAGTGGTAAGATAGAATTTATTTACAGAAAAGAATACAAAAAACACTAAAGTTCCTGGTAGAGAGAGAGAACTCAAGTGGCGAGAGAAAAGCTCTCTCTGTTTCTCTCCCGGTCTTTCCGCGTCTCCGTGTTTAGGCTCTTAGTCTCAGGGTATATATAGGCCCATGGGTTCCTTGGCCAGGAAATGAATGAACACAGTCCCTTCGCAGGGGCAAGGTAAATCAATGTATCAATGAATGAAATGTATCACAGTTGTTTCCACAGGGGCAAGGTGAATGAATGTATCAATGAATGAAATGTGTTACAGTTGTTTCCGCTGGGGCAAGGTGAATGAATGAACACAGTTCCTTCCGCCTGGAGCAAGGTTAATGAATGTATTAATGAATGGACAGAGTCCATTCACGGAATTGAGGCCTAGGAAATTCACATGAAACTGACCTAGGCATCGGAAATGGGGGTTCCGTTTTTAGTCCTAAGTGTAAAGTGAAGGAGACACCAAGGTGCAGGTGTCTCCTCGGCAGTTGTCCCGCCCCTCTGGCTATTGGAGCCTCAGGAGGGGGTTGGAGGTCCCCCTCCTTGCCTGTCACACAGCCGGCTGCCGCCGCACCGCCACCGCCAAGGTGGATGCAGCAGGTCTGCCAGCTCCGCTGAGCTGGCTGGGGCGCCAAATGTCCTGCATCACTATGATGCCACAGCGCTCTATCCAGGGTGACAGCTTGAGGCACTGTCTCAAAAAAAAAAAAAAAAAAGAAAGAAAAAAGAAAAGAAAAGAAAACTGATACTAAGGAATTTGCCTATGGGGGTGTAGGGAATTCAAGCCTAGTCAATCCGACTTCACGGTGTACCCCTTACCCACTATGCTACGAGGCTTTCCCCTTCTACAGTCAGAAGAATCAAGGGTTTCCACCGCCTTCCTTTGTACTTAAAAGAAGGGGTTTCCAGTAACTAGATTAGACTCAATAAGGAAAGCGTGGACCTTGCCTGGTAATTCTTGTAAGTGGTTAATTGCAATCACTCCCTCTCTTATCTTTCCTCCTTCCCTCCTTTCCTCATTGGTCCTAATTTAGAAAAAAGCTTTGTCTAATGCACATGCATGAATCAGTCACTTCAGGATCTGATTTGATAAGGTTGATCAAAGTGGTACTTGACTTCTAAGCTTTAGAGCTGAGCTGTGTGGGCTCAGACATGGCCCTAATGTTCTCTGCAATACCAACACACCCCAGTTCCAAGAGTGTTTCATAAGGTGTCACTGAGTGTTTAGGGTCTGGGTTCTATAAAAGTAAGTTTGGTTCACAAGAGAACCTAACTGGTTGGTAATCAGAAGAGAGAAAGGTCGCAAGAAGGGAAACAGGCTTTGCTTTCCTTACAATTTTGTCTAGGGCCGCACCTAATTAGGGGAATCATGGATGGGATACATGTGATCCAAGAAGTCTGGAGAAATGAAATATTAATGCTGGAGGTTATATTGCGACTGTTGGGATGCTTTCCACCTGGTAAAGAGCATCCTTTTCCTTTTGGTTGATGGGCTAATGCTAAGTCTTATGCTTTTCTAACTTCTGTACAGTATAAGGAGAGATTTTAAAACACAACAAAATAAATATCCCAGATTGGCTAAGTTTAAATTTCTGTTTAATCATCAGGTGTTTTTTTTTGTTTTTGTTTTGAGACTATAGTTCAAGTTCATTGTCCCAGAAATATCTTAGAAGCTTCCCTTCTTTAGGGGATTCTACCCAGGTCATCTCAGTGATGCCTGAGTTAGTGTTTCTCCAAATTCAAAGACATAACTCAAGATATGAGTGGTTCTATTTATACACGTTATATTCACTGTGTTACCCTGGATGGGCCTGTGCATGAGTTATACATAGGTGCTGGTATGTATATAACTCAATACCAGCATGAACATTTCTTCTATGCATAATATAATAGACATTATGAAAAGAAACTTACTGGAATTCTTATAAAAATCTACATTAAATATTATCAGGGAAGTGCTAGAGACATAGACTCCTCTTGTGGATTCATTTTTGAATTTTTATTATCATCTAATATTGAGAACACCCATCTATGACTTTATGAGTCTGTGCACAAAAGTAATTCATATAAAAGTTACACAGAGTTTTGCAAATATTTTTAAAATGTTATTAAAAGAAAAGCTTATGTGAGCAGTTAGTTCTAGAACATTAAATTATTTAATACAGTGGTAATATTTTTAAAAACCAAGGCATATTTTAACAATAAGAATTTGCATAAATCTTTATTTCAAGTAATGAAAGTATACCATGGAAAGTTAATGAAAACATGAATAAAAAATAGATTAAATGCTGATGGGTCTGTCCCAAAAGGATCCAATGACATTAGCAGTTGATGAGTGTTTTCCTGAAGTTTGTGAGTAGTCATTGAAATGGATACGCTCACGAAGGAAATAATAAAATGTCCTGTATTTCCCCCTGTAACTCTAGATCTTTTTCTATATTGTTAATGAGAGTACCTGATAAATCTCTCAGGGTGAAGCTAGGATTCTCTGTCTTGTTAATACTCATACTTGATTTCTTGTGATCCAAGACAAGATCGGTGGAAATAAAATTATGTATAATTTGAACATACTGATTGCAGCCACAGAAGCTTTTACTAAAAGTTTTGCCCTAAGCAAATAAAAAAAAATCAACTTTTATAAAAATCACTCAAACATAGCATTTTTGGCTCCATTAAAAATATCCTAAGGCAATCCACATTGGACAGCTGTAGTTACATCTTTAAGATGCATTTTATATGTCGCTAAACCTGAGATTAAGAGCAATCAGTTTTAAAAAAAAAAAAAAAAAACTCTGATATTTCAAAGAATAAAAGGAGGTTGAGGTCAGAGAATCTTTAAAATATATTTCATCTTTCATCATCCTTAGTTATAGGACTTTACACTGAATCTGACTTCTCATTCCCCAGTTCAGAACACACAGGGCACAGGACCGTCCTGAACAACTTACAGTTAGTGATTCCAAGTCGCATTGGCCTGGGGGCGGCTTACTAAACAGAAAGAGCCCTTGGCCCCTTTCCCAACTTACTGGATCAGAAATTCTACAAGTAGGTTGTTGGGGATCTGCGTTTTAACACCCTCCCCCCCAATGTCAAGGGGCTGCAGGTTGCTGGCTAAGTCCCCCATTGCTATGTAGACTGTCTTGTGGTTTCTTTAGGTGAGTGATGAAAATTTTACCAAGAGTGCATGACAACTCTCTCTCTCCCCATCTTGCTCCATCAAAGAATATAGATGAATCTTAAGGAACACAGCAAAAGCCGCGATCATTCCACCTTGAGTGATCACAGTAGCTTGAGACCAGTGTGACACTGTGGATGAATGCGGGGAGTACCCTCCCACATATTTGCATGGGCAGGGAGAGTGCTTTCTGTGGTGGGAAGAGTAGATAATCATGTGATGAATACCTGTACAGAATATGCTGTCGTGCAAACTAATTTGTACAGTCGGCATCAAATATCCCGGAGGCCACAGCATTTAGTGAATGACAAAGGGGGAAGGACTTAAATAAAAGTTATTTAAAAATGTAGAAATCAGAGAACTTCCCGTGTACGTACATCTTTACTACAGCACTCGTCAGCGGTGTGAGTGTGCTGGCTTGTTGCAGTGATGCCGGCTCCTTGCACACTCGAGGCCAAGGCAGATCTCAGCGACCTGATTACCCATCTCAGCCGGCGGCGTCACCTCCCACTCCCTCACCCAAACTCCTGGGAGTTTCCCTCACCGCCCGCCCCTCACATCAGCAAGTCCTGCCAGTTCTACTTTTAAAATACTTGCTGATGCTGGCCAGTCACAAGGCCTCCACCACCCCCTGGTTTCGGCCATCACTGTCTCTCACCGAAACACTGAGAAAGCCTCCCAGCCCATCTCTCATGCCACACTCCAGTCCCTGCAATCGTCCCCACAAACCAGCCCACATCTCCTTTTTAACACAACCCAGATTCCTTTACTCTCTTGCTCAACATCGTCTGTGGTTTCTTTCACACGTGGGATAAAATTCAGAGGTTGATGTGATCTCCAAGGTCCCACCGAATCCCCCTGCCTCCCCAACGATGCCGCCCACACCTCTGCTCTCATCTGACCGACTCCCCTCCTGGAAACTCCAGACTTGCTCCCCGTCCCTTTATTTCTGGAATATGTTGAGGCTATTCTCAGCCAGGGACAGTTTGGTTGCTCCCCACTCTGCCTGGTGATGCCCTCTGATCCCTACGATGCTCCTCTGACCCCAGGTGGTCTCCTCTCATCCCAGGTAGTGCTCCTCTGACCGCAGATAGTGCTCCTCTGACCCCAGGTGGTCTCCTCTCATCCCAGGTAGTGCTCCTCTGACCCCAGGTGGTCTCCTCTGACCCCTGCCATGCTCCTCTGGTCCCCGTGGTGCTCTGCTGACCCCAGGTGGTCTCCTCTGACCCCTGCCATGCTCCTCTGACCCCAAATGATGCTCTTCTGACCCTAGGTGATCTCCTCTGACCCCAGGTGGTCTCCTCTAACCCCTGATGGGTTGCTCCTCTGATCCCCCAGCCTCATTCTCCTTCTGCTCAAATTTCATCTCCTGGAGAAACTTTCCTCACCACATCCCCAACATGGCTCTCCCCTCTCCCTGCCCCCAGGAAATCTCTAGTACTTACCCTACTTAATTTTGTCCCTATTTTATGGCTACCTGAAATTGCGTCATATGGGTATTTTTTGTATTACTGATGCCTACCTCCAGAAAGTAAGCCTGGCAGGGAGAGACGTGGCCCTGTTTGCCACTGAAACTCCACGCCCGGAACAATGTCTGTCATGGCCCAGGGAAACTTCTGGAGCATCTTGCTCCCCAGAGCTGACACGAGATCAGAGCTTTGTCTGTCTGTGTGCAATGTCGAAATGAGTGAACGTTCGAAGCTTTGCGTTTCGGGTTCCAAACGTTGCCCTTGAGCAGGACGTGCTCTAAACAGATGGGTTCTCTTGCCTGGTCCTCACCTCTGTGTCCCTGACTGGATTCTCCCACAGGGTCAGATTTATTTTCTTCTGTTTGGGTGAAGGAAGCCAAGGAGCAGTCTAGTTCCTATTCACTGAAAAGCAACTGGGGCTTCATTTATCCTGTAAAGTCATCAGGTAACGAATTCTGCCCAACAGAAGGATACAGGGTTACACTCAGGTTATCATGAGGAAGTCAGTATCAGAAATGAGGTAATACCGCATGTTTCCTGCTGGTTTTTATCTATATCTTTCTCTTCTCCAGCGAGCACCTAAATACTATAAAACAATCCTATTGTAATTTCAAATTCCAAGAGGACGCAGACTTGGTTTCCAGCACGAGTGGACTCACTGTCACATTTCTAAACAGAAGGTCTTTCTTTCTGGAAAAAAAACCACAGAACGCGTGCGTTTGAAAAGCTAAGGAATCTCAAGCATTACTTTGTTTCTTGGTGAGGCGTCTTTCTATTAAAACCTTAAGAAATATTTAAAAAATATTATCTGCTATCAGAAGAGGCCTCTGATGATATTATCCAAAATGTTTTGAAAGATGATATTAATGATGAATGCAAATAAAATCATACAATTGCTTTGTGGTACAGTTTCCACTATCCCTTTTGGAATCAATTTGAGGGTAATTTTCATTTGTAGACAACTGCTTCCCACATGTGAATTATAGTTAAATTATGCCAATGATGTCACTGATGTGGAATAAGAAGTGTTATGATTTTTAGTGAAGGATATTTCAGCACAGCTGTGAGCAATGTGTTCTGTAAAGACTGGTATAATTCTCCAGGGAGCTATGTTAAAACCTCATTCTGGCAACTCTTTAGCAACATAATAATGGTTAAAAAATGAGTGCAAAAGATATTTACCAGTAAGGTCAGCATCATATGTATTTTCTCATTAACGAGTAAAAAAACATTTGTATTATTATACACTAGGCAAAAGTTCAGCATCACTATATAAACAAGCAACTCTGAAAATTAAAGTAAGAGAGTGATCAAATATAACAAGGCTGATTTTCTGGTTTGAAATAAAAACATAAGCACCTCGTGCCTTTGAACTTTAAATGTTTGAGAAAAGCAGCCTGGGTCAAAGGTAGAACTAGATTTTTCTTAAAAGGTTTTAAGATTGCCTACTCTTCGTTAGCATTATGGCAACCTGGGTCACAGCTCGCCTGGGGGGATGGCCCTGGGCCCAGCAGCCCCACTCTGCAGGGAACTGCCAAGGTGGCCGTCTCCACAGGTGTCCCAGACAGCAGTTCTCTCCTTGTGGGGTCCGATGAGTCATCACTGAATGTTCATTGAAGAGAGAAAGTTTCCTGAAAGGTGAAAATGAAAACAAGTGGCGACAGAACTGTGAACTCACTTCTTCATTCAGAGCCTGTCACCTATTTGCCCAAATCTGTGTGAGGTGACTGTCAGCAGATTGCAGTCTCCGTCCAAGACGTCTGTCTGGGACCTGCGTGGCCGAGTTGCAGGAGTGTTCATTCAAGCCATTGCACAGTAGAGACTGCTGGGTTGAGGTTGTAGGGGAAGAAGGGTCTTCAGGCTGGCGGAAGCTCCAGAGTGAGCGTGGGCACCGCCTGTGCTGCGCGGTCCCTGTTCCTGTGACCCTGAGGATGCTGGAATTATTTCTACGTCCTTTATCCCTACGTCCGCTGAACTTAGCCAAGTGCCTTGAACCTGGCACACTGTATGGACCCAGGAGGTGTGTGTGCGTGTTTTGAATGAATAAAAGGAGGAAAATATTAATTAAAGTGAGAAAATGAACACGATGTTGAGTGTCAGGACTAAAAAGTGATGTGTGACCATTCTCAGAATCATGTCGCCACCCTGAGCCTGAACTAAGCCATCGAACACGGCACAAACCTATGTGGGTGTTAAAGACGAAGATGGTGAACTCTGCTGGCACCTGAGATGCCTTTCTGAAAGGTTCCCACAATGTGAAACAAAACTGTCTTGACAACTTATGGAAACTACTTGCAACAGCCACACTCCCCAGGAAACATATCCTGTCCCATGGTAAGGCCCACTCACCTGACCCCTGGCCACTGCACCTCTTCCTGAGCTCCCTTTCCCCCCCCCGCTCTCCACACTGGAGCGCACAGAGTCTTAAGAGCACGTGGATGTGGATCTGCCTCTCTGGAAGGCAGAGAATGGGTTCCAATGACTTTTAATTTATAATCAGGAAGTAACTCAGACATCAAGTTATTTTGGCTTAATTAAGAAAAAAGATCCTTGACAGCTACAAGTGGAAAGTTCTTGAGATGGGACAACATTTAATAGCTCCAGACTTGGCAACCTTCAGAAGAAATGCTGCCAGTTCTTAATTTTAAAACTAGGGCTATATTTATGCAACACTTAAACAACTGGTTAATTCAGGGAAACTGTTGCCCCAGTTTAATTTGAGGACATGTAAATGATCAGGCCTTTGATTAACTAATTCACCTTCCAACCGCTTGTCAAGATGTTGTGAAAGTGGGCTGACTGCGACTTCACACAGCTGAGATTTATGACATCATTAAAGAGCTAAGGTTCAATGACTTTAAATTATGCCAGAATTGTGACTTAAAACAACGTCTTACATTAATAATGGTGGGGAAACGAAGATTTGCTTTCAAACCGACATTTTTGGGCTTTTATTTTAGTGATGTATTTGTCAAGGGCATGTGGGTGCTGAATGCTCAAATATACATCCAAGCATGCTTTAGTCTTACATCCAGAAAAGTATAGCAGCCCCCCTTTTATACATTTTTTTTTTTGAGACAGAGTCTCACTATGTCATCCTCGGTAGAGTGCTGTGGAGTCACAGCTCAGAGCAACCTCAAACTCTTGGGCTTAAGCAATTCTCTTGCCTCAGCCTTCCAAGTAGCTGGGACTACAGGCGCCTGCCTCAAAGTCTGGCTGTTTTTCTGTTGCTGTTGTCATTGTTGTTTAGCTGGCCCAGGCTGATTTCAAACCCTCCGGCCTCGGTATATATGTGGTTGGCGCCGTAACCACTGTGCTCCAGGCGCTGAGCCCCTTTTATACATTTTATCTCTTTCCTCCAAGCTCTTTTATACTACTAAAAGGAATCTTAAATATTAATTGATAGTATATTTTTCTTTCTCAGAAAAGTCAATGTTTTATATGTGTAGCAATCTCCTTGTACCCAATCTAGCTGAACATATGAAAAATAATAAAAATACGAATTGATACACACCAAGGTGAGACACAGGGAAGCACTGTAAAGATTCTTGCTTCTTATCTGTGCTTTCTTATTATCTGCAATGTGTCTTGTTTTTGTAAACATTTAAAAATTTCTTTTTGCTTTTTACAAGTTTCAATAACTCCCCATTTCCTTGATTTAAAAAAAAGAAACAAAAAAATGGAAAAAGTGGAAAACAGGAGAACCTTGTAGAAATAATCTCAAAATATTGGTAATCACAATGTAAATAAACTAAACCCTCCAGGTAAAAAAATAAATGTTGCCAGATAGGACTTAAAAAGAAATGCAAATATCCAGCTATGTTATGCTCACAGGATACTGAACACCTTTGGATGAAGATTTAAAGCCAAACCGTCGTTGTTCAGCAAGCTTGTTCTTGGTCCTTGACTAAAGAATGACCAGACCCAGGAAAAGCAAGGCAAGCGTGAAGTTTACTGAGAAAGAATAAGATAGGTTTATAGAACAACAGCGAAACACATTTGCCACAGATGACAAACGGGATCCTTGTAACAGAGGAACGTTGGTTATGGTCTGGGGTCTTGTTTTAACACTGTCTGGAGTAGGCCCTTCTTGTGGGTCAGGGGTCACCATGGAGCCACTTGGATGGACAGTTGGGGGTTCCATGACCTGAGCCCTCCTGCACACACAGACCATCCATGAACCTCTCTGAGAGCTCATTTGCAGGGAGAAGTGCGATGCAGATTTAAGCTGAAGACATGATAATTAGCTTTAATTTTGTTCCCGGTCACCTTTCGGACCCTCTCTGGCCAGTGGGCTAAGAAACCCTCTGCATGATTTTGCAGTTGGCCTGGTAAGTCCTGACTGGCAGATTGGTAGCTGCTTAGATGCCCACTTTTGTCTCCCAGGAAGGACTGGAAATTCTCACCAACTACCTGACAAGAACACAAAATGTTTTGTTTACCCTTCATTGGAAAACAAAGTTGGTATAGTCATTTCATTCTTAGAAAAAGTAAACTTAAGTCAAGAGACATTCCTACAGGTAAAGAATTGGCTATATGCACCTAATAATATAATCTCAAATTGTATTTGGAAATTTTTGTGTTACATTGTACACAAAATTATAATTGATAGATCAGGCAGGTAAAAACATCAAAAAGACCATAGAAGATTTGAACAGTACAGCTAACAAATTTGATCTAACCCTGAGAAAAGATCATACCCCACAATTGGAGAATAAATCATTTTTTTAAGCACACAAAGAACATTAGAAAGCTGACTACATTCTAGGGCATAAAGATATACTCAGGAAAGGTTAAAACATTGATATCATAGAGTTTACATTCCTCAAACACAATCCAGCAACTTTAGAAATCAATAACAAGACTAAATCTAAAAGGAAAAGACAAATGTTTGGAAACTTAACATATTGTCAAAAAACTTAGATTGAAAGACAGAAAGATATAATTGAAATGGTAAATTTTAGAACTAAATGACAAAAATATTATATAAACTAACTTAATGGGTTAAAACTAAAGCAAATTTTGGAAAGAATTTTATAGCTTGAAATATTTTTATCACATAAAATGCCTTTTTTTCTATATAAGAAGGATCAAAATTAATGAGCTGGAGCATTTTAGTAAAACAAGGTTGGTTTTACTGGATCATCTTTCAAGTTTGGTTTGATAGTAGAAAATGATATTAATATAATTTTATTACAGAAAAAGATCCTGTAAACAAACAAACAAAAGATAAGCCAGGAACTGGGAGAGAACATTTCTAATACATGTCACTGAAAAATGGCCACTAACTAGTATGTATAAAGAATTCCTATGACTCAAGAGAAGGGGAATCTAACAAAAGCTACTAAAAAATTAGACAAAAATAATGAATAAACATTTTATAGAAGGGGAAACAGGAAAAGCCCCAGGATATGAAAAGAGGATAAGCGTTATTAGTAACGAATAAAATTCAATTTAGTATATTTGTCTGTTTAACCACAATGAAATATTTCACGTACACTAAGAGGGCCAAGATTTTAAAAGTTATAAAACACCAATTGTTTACATGGATATAGAACAGAGGCAGGCTATTTTTTTTCTGTAAAGGACCAGATAGTAAATGTTTTAGGCTTTGCATAAAGTTCCTTGTAACTATTCCTCTGTGTCATTATATCACAAAAGCAGCCACACACAATATGTAACCAAATGAACAGGACTTTGTTCCAATAAAGCTTTATTCACAAAACCAGAGAGCAGATTTGATTTGGTGCATGGACTGTAGTTTGCTGACCCTGATGCAGAGGGAAAAGATTTCACACAGAAATACGAATTGCTATGTAAACCTTTTAAAATTATCTACTAAACATGTCCATGTACAATCCTTTCCAACATATGCACTGTACAGAACTCCAGAAGATTTGTATACCCGGGGACTGCAGGAGAACGTTCATAGCGGCATGTCCATACGAGCAAAAGGGCAAAACACCTGTCATGGTCCATTCAGGCCACGGTAACAACACAGCACAAACGGACAAGCTGATAAGCAGCATAAGTTTATTTCTCACAGTTCTGGAAGCAGAGATGTTAAAGAACAAAACGCCAGCAGAGTCGGCGGCTGGCGAGGACTGTCTTCATAGATGCCCTCCTTCTCATTCTTTCCTGTTACAATGGGAGGGGTCTCTCCTGGCCTCTCTGCCCCTATGACCTAATCACTTTCCAGAGGCCCCCCTCGCATTATCACCACATTAACGAGGAGGTTCCTGTGTATGAGTTTTGGGGGGACACAATCCTTCAGAGGCTAGCCTAACTCAAACATCATATATCACCAAGAACAGGGACACATTTATTTTGTACTATTCACACAAATAAATACGATACAGCAGAGAAGGTAGGTGGGCAGCTAGAGGCCTTAGTGTGGAGAACAAAAGGAGCCAATTACCAGCGAATGTGTAAAATAGGAGCCCACTGCAACAGATCTCAAAATAGGGGACACCACCTAATAGATGTCACACGATAGGTGACAAAACTAAAAAGGAACCAGTAGAGTGACTGATGCAAAACTTAGGACCCTGTTCACCTCTTAGAGAAGGACAGGACGGGAGCTGGGAGGGTCAGACGGGGGCTTCTAAGTACTGGGGACGTCTTCCTCCTTAATCCCGTTGGTGGACTCCCGGGTGTTGGCTTCTTTTTGTTCTCAGATGCTAAGGATCTCTCTTAGATATGTGATATTTTATTTGAGATCCCCTCGTTAAGTGTGGTAGAGGTATTCAGGGCTAAGCAGGAGAGGAGGAACATAGCATCAGGTGGACTAGTTAGTTGTTAAACACTGTTCCGTGCAGTAAGTGGTGGTGGTTTTGGGAGTTGACGGAGAGGAGTGAATTCAAGAGATTTTTGATGTAAGGACCTTGGGTAGGGGGTGATGGGGAGGGTGGATAAGCCTAGGAAATTATTGTTGCTGGTGTTGTTAACAACTTGGACTTGTTATATTTTTTGAGCCACATATTGAAAATATTTAAGAAAATGAGGGGAGAAAAACTGTTGAAGAACTTTTGAGTGATTTCACCAAGCAATTTTGCTCCCCAGAGAGCTTATGTTAAATGTTTTCTGGAACAAATGCAAAAGAGATGCAACAGGGCGGCGCCTGTGGCTCAAAGGAGTAGGGCACAGGCCCCAAATGCCTGTGGGGGCGGGGGGTTCAAAAGAAAAAAAAAAAGAGAGAAGCAACAAACAGAATTTTGCTGTAGACATTCCCAAGGAAATTTAAACAGTATTGACTTTGATATAAAATAATAAAAGAATGAGTGACATGAATATTATTTAACAAATAATGACCAAATGCCTGGTACTGAGCAAATAGTAACAGCTTAGAACATTAAAGGGTAGAGGGGAATGTTATCAGCTTACCCTGGTGGTTAAGAGCTTGGTCTTGAATCCTGAGTGATCTTTGGCAACATTTTTGGATGTTTCTAAGCCTCAGTTTCTCATCGATAACGTGGGTGCAATGATATCTCAGACAGTTTTGCAGTAGGACTTAGTGATTTTAATGTGCTATCAATGAAAATATTATGCAATTTTACATAATTAGGAACAATGGTATTTTTTTTTGTATCTACTTGTACCTTTAATTTGACATTTCCTGATGATTCATGACATTGAGCATTTTTTAATACATTTATTGATTATTTTTTGAAAAGCTTCTGTTCCTGTCTTTTGCCCATTTTTTTTTAATAATTTTATTGAATCATAATTATGTACATTGGTGCAATCACAGGGCACGATTCATATACATTCAGAAATATTTTGATCATACTGTTACAGATATCCTTCATGGCATTTCCTTGATCACTATATAAA
>CAUYON010121288.1:0-17057 GCA_963573935.1 Arctocebus calabarensis
AGAAGACCAAAAATCACATTATAACAAAGACATCTGTACCAGAATGTTTATTGCAGCCCAATTCATAATTGCTAAGTCATGGAAGAAGCCCAAGTGCCCATCGACCCACGAATGGATTAATAAATTGTGATACATGTATACCATGGAATACTATGCAACCTTAAAGAAAGATAGAGACTTTACCTCTTTCATGTTTACATGGATGGAACTACAACATATTTTCCTTAGCAAAGTATCTCAAGAATAGAAGAAAAAGTATCCAATGTACTCAGCCCTAGTATGAAACTAATTTATAGGTTTCATATGAAGGCTATAACCCAATTATACCACAAGAATATGGGAAAAGGGGCAAAATAGGGGAGGAGAGAGGTTGGAGTGGAGGGAGGGTATTTCGTGGGGCTACACCTATGGTGCATCTTAGAAGGGTACAAGAGAAACTTACTAAATGCAGAATACAAATGTCTTCATACAATAACAAAGAAAATGCCATGATGGCTATGTTAAACAGTTTGATGAAAATAGTTCAGATTGTATATGAAACCAGCACATTGTCCCCTTGATTGCACTAATGTACACAGCTATGATTTAATAATAAAATTAATTAATTAATTAAACCCTTTGAAATGCAAATCAGGGGTTTTTCAATATTACTGAGGAATAAATTAGGACAAGTTTTCAGAGGGTCAAGGTGGGAATTCTAGGAACCTTGCTCTCTTGACTTTCCATACCCTGTCAGAACTCTTGTTAGTAACTATAAAATCTAAACACTCTACTAAGGTCATCTGAATCTAGTGATACTCATCCCTCCTCTGCTGGCTGTATGCAGTCTGCCTGGATTGATAGATTGATGTGGCATTTAATTTCAGGTATAAAAATCTAAAATCCATAAAGATGAATGGAATACTCACATATTCAGCGTTCACACACTGAAGCCCCACCACTACCGCTAGACCAGTACAACCTCCCTGTGGTCTGACCCTTCCCTCAGACCCCCATTGTTCCTGGACTAGGTGCCCT
Organism: Arctocebus calabarensis; assembly: GCA_963573935.1. Lineage (NCBI taxonomy): Eukaryota > Metazoa > Chordata > Mammalia > Primates > Lorisidae > Arctocebus > Arctocebus calabarensis. Next base: position 1,018 of record CAUYON010121288.1, read on the forward strand.
GTAATTTTATTAACTTAGAGTTGATACAAGGGGAGCCATATGAGAAGAAGCCAGCAAAATAACCCTGGCAACATGAAGAAACAAAATAATTTGACACCTCTGAGGGATCCCAGTGGAGCTACAGTAGTGGCCTCCACCCATAAGAAAATTGCCAAATGGCAAGAATGGAATTAAGAATATGGATGGCAAATAAGATGAATGGAATTGAAGAGAAAATTGAAAACCAATAAAAAGAAGCCAAAAGGATATAACAGGAAATCAATTAGAAAAATGAAAAAGTCACCAGAGAGCTAGACAACATAAGACAAGACATAATAGAACTTTAAAAAGAGGAAGAGTCATTTAGGGAATTTCAAAACACAGCAGAAACCTTTAACAATAGGGTAAATGTAGGAGAAGAAAGAATCTACAGTGCTTGAAGACAAAGCCCATGAGGTAACCCAAAGATTCAATGAAGCGGGGAAGAGAATTAAAATATCTGAGCAATCACTGAGAGAGATATGGGAAGTGAACTCAGTGAACTAATATTGAAGCTATAGGTCTCAACAAATTCAGAAAAATTGAAATCATACCATGTACCTTCTCAGACCACAGCAGTATAAAATTAGAAAGTGGTCATAAAAATTAAACAAACTGCTGCTGACCAAATAGTGAGTCAAGAATAAAATTAAGATGGAAATCAAAAAGTTCTTTGAACTGAATGACACAGGAGACAGAACTGTCAAAATCTATGGGACATAGCCAAAGCATTCTTCAGGGAAAAATTCATACTAAAATTCATTTAGTGTGAATTCATTAAAAATTCATTTAAATGCCTACGTTGGAAAGACAGAGATGTCAGAAATGAACAACTTAATGTTACACTTCAAGGAACTAGAAAAGGAAGTATAAACCAAACCCAAAGTCAGCAGAAGAAAAGAAATAATCAAGGTCAGAGCACAACTAAATGAATGGGAAAATAAAACAAGAAAACTAAAAACCAATATGAGGATTAACAAAACAAAATTTGTTTCTTTGGAAAAATAAACAAAATCCACAGACTTCTTGTTAGATTACCCAAGAGCATAAGAGAAAGGACCCATCAAAAAAATCCCCGCACTTGAATGTTTATTGCAACACAATTCATATGCAAAGATGTGAAACCAACACAAGTGCTCATCGGTTCATGACTGGATTAATCAAATATGCTTATTCAGTTTTCCCAGCACCATTTATTGAAGAGACTGTTCTTTCCCCATATATGTTTTTGGTACTTTTGTTGAAAAAGTAAAAAGACAGGCCAAGAACTGGGTTTAAAAGATAGTCACATATTATAGACAACAGGTTACTAAATAGAATAGATAATTTAATAAAAGATAGTTGCGTATAACAGACACTAGAGTACTAACAGAATAGATAATTCCACAAAAAGAAAATAGTAACTGATTAAAAAACAGTTAATAGATGTGAATGAGCTATTCACACACACACTATGGATGTCAAACAGACTTATGAAAAGATGCTCAACTTCACTAAAAATTAGGGAATTGAAAACTAGACAAATTAGACACCATTGTATCCTCATAATATTGAAAACAATTTTGAGTTCTGAAAATAACCCATGTTGGCAAAGATTTGGGCAAACAGAAACTTACATACCCTACTCAAGGGAATGTAACCTCATCAGTCATTATGGAACCAATTTGGTAGTATTTAGTAATATTCATGCAGTACATAACTTATAACTCCCAAATTTCACATCTAGGTAACCCGGAGAAAATTCTATCCAGGAGCAAAAAGCTATAAGGATAATCATTGCAGCCCCCCCCCTTTTTTTTTGAATAGCAAAAATTGACAATAACCTAATTGTTGACCAATACAATGAATAAATAAATAAATAAATAAATAGTGGTATATGCATGCAATGCAATATATCTAAAGTTAAAACAGCAAATCATAGCTGCATGTCCCTTTGGATAAATCTCAAAAACATAATTACTGAAAAAAATGTGAATGGCACATATGGTTTGATATCATTTATGAAAACTTTAAAAATTACTTATCAATGGTGGATATTGCTCCTGGACAGAGGAAAACATGGATAAACACACAGAACAGTACTTTTTTGTTGGAGAAGAATAAAGCAGAATAAAATCAGGAAGAAGGAATATGAAGATTTAATTACATTTATAATAATTTATTTCCTTAAAATCTATAAAAAATCTGAATCAAATATTGAAAAGTGTTAAAATTAGTTAAATGTGAATAATAAATACATGACTTATTTTCCTCTACATTTAAAGTATTTCATAATACTTTCTCTTTTTAATGAAAGAGTCTATGGATATTATACTAAAAATGTCAATCATTGCGTTTGCCTATTCACAGCTCTTTAACGTGGGCACTGCCCTAACATTCATTGGACCCTGTCCCTGCCCACAACTCTGCTGGAGACACAGCTAACAACACCAGAGGTGTTTCAATCTGAGGAATCCCATCCATATGCTTGTCAGCAGCCTTCCAAGGAAAAAAGATCTGAACCATGTGGATTTCCTTCCCTGGAGTTTGGAACCTATGTGGATTTCCCAATTGGAAAAAGGATATAACATGCCCAATCCTTGATATCTATGCCTACTGTTTTGGCTCATATGCAATCTAGGGAGTAAATTGATGGGCCTGTCAACAGAGGTAGGAGATACTATGAAACCCCAGAGAGGAGCCAGCATCTTTGATTCTTTTTTTATAAAAAGTACTTTTATAAGCTTTTAAAATATGTTAGTTGGGTGGCACCTGTGGCTCAAAGTAGTAGGGCGCCAGCCCCATATGCTGAAGGTGGTGGGTTCAAACCCCGCCCTGGCCAAAAACTGCAAAAATAAATGTAATAGTTGTACATATTTGGGGGGTACATGTGAAATTTTGTATATAATGTGTGATGATCAACTAAGGGTAATTGGGTTATACATCACCCTGAATATTTATCCTTCCTTTATATCGGAAACATTTCAATTCTTTTTTCTCAGTTATTTTGAACTATATAATATATTATTATTAAGTGGAGTCACCTGCTGTATGATCAAACACTAGATCTTTTTCCATCTAACAGTATTTTTAATACCCATTAACTAACCTCTTTCCATTCCTAACAGCGCTTTCCAGTTGAAGTTAACAAAGGGTCAACTAAACTTTGTATCCTATTTGTGGATTTCATTAAATATCTACATCCTTACAATTCTCTCCTCCTCACTCCATTTTAACTTGTGCTTCTGATTCTTGAAGTCGAAAAAAATTGTTAAGAAAAGGTAGCATGATGGAATCTTTGCGTTAATAATCAAAACTAAAGATGAAAATATTTTCATGACAAGGGCAGTAGAAAGTAGTTTCTGAAGACTTGGGAAATTGCTTCTGATCTTTGGCAAAACTCTAAAGAATTTTTAAAAATTAACTTGAGAAAAAATGGCAGCTTGTACATATTCTTAGTTAGACCCTGATATCTTCATCCCACTTCTTAACCTTGTGTTATCTATGATAGAAAGGATCAGTGTTGTGCTAATTATCATTTCTAACAGTTTGCAAGGGGTTGGATTTTCAGCAAATTCGTAATCTATTATAAATACAGCCATTCTTAAAAACTAAGTTATACAAACTTATAGTTCACTTGTACTAAAAACAAAGGAAATAAATATTCAAAACTCATTACTTCCTAATTATCTTACTGCATTTTATTATTACCTAGTCTTTGTAGGCTATTTGCATGCGTTGTATCTGTATGGTGGAAATAGTATATAAATAGGTGCTACCACAGACCTTCCTAAATCCACATTTAGTGACATCATGTCAGTAGGTTGAAAATGGCCATGTTGGGAGCATTTATGCTACAGAAAGTGGTGAATACAATAAACCTGGGCTTGACTTACTATCTTGTAGATTCAAAAAAGTGATCAGAAGGAATGTTAATAATTCAGATTAAACAAAGGTTGGGTGCAGTGACTCATGCCTGTAATCCTAGCACTCTGGGATGCCAAGGCAGGTAGCAAGGGGTAGCTGTTGGATTTTCAGCAATTTTCAGATTGCCTGAGCTCATGAGTTTGAGACCAGCTTGAGCAAGAGCAAGACCTCACCTCTACTAAAAATAGAAAAATTAACCAGCCATTGTGGCTAGTGCTGATGGTTCCAGCTACTCAGGAGGCTGAGACAGGAGGATCACTTAAACTCAGGAGGAGTTTGAGGTTGCTGTGAGCTAGACTGATGTCATGACACTCTAGCCTGGACCATAGGATGAGACTCTGTCTCAAAATAATAATTAAAAAAAATAGTTATTCACATTGTTGATAAGGACCTGTGACACTTGTGACAAACATCTTTGTTGTTTCACTTTTGCCTTACTCATTAGCATAAGCAAAAATATCGACCACATTTAGATGGAAAAAATATTCATTCATCACTCATAGTTGTAGATTGACCACAGTATGAGTCCAGCAAAAGCCAGTGAACGTATTCTGTGAGACTCAGCTGGCTATACAGAATTGACAATAAGGAGTAGTATTTATTTTATTATTACTTGTCAGTTGTGTGCTACACATCCATTATATCAGTAAAATTTATAAGGATGCATATAGATGCACACACACATGCACACACACTTCTTTTTCTCATGGAAGGGTCACATTGATACTGAACTCAGATGGCCACAAAACAGTCTGTTATATTCAAGGTTATACTAGCAGTTGCTAATAAGAATATTGTTTGGAGTTAATATGGGTTTACTATGAACAATTCATGCCCAATTAGCTCTCGTTTCTCTTAGGATTGGGTGGTTACACAATAGATCTGCTGTTTACACCAGTAGAACAATAATAAAAATAACAACAATACAACTTTTATTGTTAACTATTATTTTATTTCATGAGTCATTTTTCTATATTCTCTACATGGATTGATTATCACAACAACCTTATGAGGCAGATACAATCCATCCCATTTTACATCTCAAGAACAAATCTAGAGAGGTAGTTTAACTTATTCCAGAGCACGTAGCCTAGCACAGTCTAATTGGGTTAAATTCTAGGCAATCTGGCCCTTGAGATCACACTATTACTTAACACCATAATGCTATAAACTTGCCAAGAATTAGCCGTGTGCTGTAAAATTAGTATTTTTCTTAGTTTCTAAAGGGCACTGATATCAATCTAAAGATAAGTCTCTGTTGGGTAAGATGCCTGTATTTAATTCTATCCATGGATGTAATAAAAACATTTACTGATCATCTGGCTGTTTAAGAGAATGTCATAAACATTCCAGGAGAGACAAAAATGTGTAAAACATGGTTCCACCTTTGAGGAGCTTAAAATCCAGATATCTACTGTTTTCATCAATCTTATGAGTGAAGTCAAGGGGCAGATCAGGCTGGGAGAGGATTTATAATCATTCAAATTCAAAAAGTTCTTAATAGTTTCCACCAATATTTTGAAATTGATCAGTGACATGGGGATAAGTGTAAAGGTAGTTTTTAAAACCAAGTGTGTAAAGATAGGACTGGAAATATCCACTTTAGCAGCAGCTTTTAAGAAATGTATCTAGAGATTTTAGGGGGTTAACCATGGGACTTAAGAGCTGTTAAATTTTTTGATGTGATCTTAGTGTCTAGTAATAGAACTGACAAGGCCAGGATGAGAATTTTTTGGTCTTTTTCTTTCTTGGACCTCCACAATGTTTGGCAAATCACATCAGCAGTATTCTTTTTAGTTTAGACCCTAACATTTAATTTAATTAAATGATCCTCTTGCTTCAGCCTCCTGAGTAGATGGGACTACTGATGTGCCACAATGTATGGCTAATTTTTCTATTTTTAGTAGAGATGGGGTCTCACTCTTGCTCAGGCTGATCTTGAACTCCTAAGCTCAAGGGATTCACCCTCCTTGGCCTCCGTGAGTGCTAGGGTTACAGGTATGAGCTACCATGCCCAGCTCAGACCATAAAATTTTAAGAGAAACACTGAAAAATATGATTGGAACTAATGGAAAAAGATAACTAAAGCAATCTATTTGAAGGATGGCTGAAGGAACTGGGGATGTTTAGCCTGGACAAAGAGGACTGAGAGAGTATATGTGATCAGTTTCTAAAATCTTTGGAGGGTTGTTATATGGAAGAAGGAATCAACTTCTTCTGAATTGGTCCAGAAGGCCAACCAGCAAACATGACCTGAAGTCATAAGGAAGTTATCTCAGGTTAGCAAAAGAAAGTTGGAATATGAAGATTAATTATTAAAAACTGAATTGGGCTCCCATGTAAGATGGGGGAGGGGTTTCTAGAGAGGCTGTTGTCAGAGGATGCCAGCTTGGGGTGGGATGTTGACTGCATCATAGGGAAAGTGTTTTCCAAAATTAAAATCCCATGATTTATGATTTCATAACAGAAACAATTCCCTAAACATTTAGAACACACATACACAGAGCAAGATCACATTTCTCCCAAATATGCAGAATTGGGGGATTATAATTAACAGATGAATAGCAATTACCTTTATATAGCTCTTAGAAACAAAAGAAGCAGTGACATTTAGGTCATGACAAAAGAAGAAATATGTGGGCTTTGTGCAAAGAAAGCCCATGAACTCTGGGCAGAAGCCTGGGAATCTGCTCCGTGGAGAACAGGGTATAAAGAAGTAAACAGAAAAGGAATACAAGGTTAACCCTGGATGCAACTTTAAATCCTTCAGCCCAGTGCCTAGCAGCCATAAAAAAGGCAAACAAAAGTCTGCAAAGCCTTTCCAGAGGCGATGAATAGAAACAGAACAAATCACTCTCCCCTAGATAAATGCTACATCCCTTCACTGTCTGTGGGCCACAGACCTCCCCTGCAAAGGGCATTTCAGCCATGGGGAAGGGGAAGAAAAGGAAACTAGAATGAGGGGAAAATATTCTAGTGCATGGATCTTGAACTAATCCACACAAACCAAGAGGATATAACTGGTGTGTGGACACTCAGAGACAGAATATTTAAAGAAAATCCCACCAGAAGTGGCGAGGCAGCCCATGGGAGAGACTGCTTCTCTGGGCTTGTTGAATACAAGGAAGAATGAAGAAAAGAGATTGACATTTGTAACTCAGACGAAGCTCAGTGGAGAGGCAAGAGGGGTTTAAAGAAACAGACCTTGAGGGAGGGTTAATGGTGAGACTACACCTTATGGAGCATACTGCAAGGGTACAAGTCAACTCTATAAGTATTGAACACAAATGTCTTAACACTGTGATTACGTCAATGAGGTAAAAGCTAAAAATAAATAAATAAATAAATAAATAAATAAATAAATAAATGCACTTTGCCCTAAAAAAAAAAAAAAAAAAAAAAAGAAAAAGAAAGAAAGAAAAAGAAACAGACCTTGGCCAGGACAAGAAAACCCAGATAAAATCTTAGCCCCATGGTGCAATTTTAAAAAGTTGTTTCTTGCCCTCTAACCAACCAGCTTCCTCTGGTCTCTAGTGTTCTTTCTGACTTCTTTCATTAACATTTCCTTCTTTTTCTGGATCAGTCAGAGCCCCAGGGAATCTCTCTCTTTCCCCCACCTCGCCCCCACCGATGGGGTATTGAATGAGAGCCAGGGTGTTGTCTGCATAAAGAGAAATTGCAAAACCACAAATTGCAGAAAATGGTTACTGCCAAAAATCGAAAGGAACACACAATATCACCATGCCTCTTAAAAAGCAATTGCGCATTTTACAGGCCTCTGGATAATTCAGGTTTGTTTGGTAACTTTCTCACCCATACCACCCAGAAGACAATTCTCTTCCACCAGAGGCAATGGTCTAAAAAATATGTGTAGCTGAAAAGAAACATAAAAATGTGGGTACAAGTCTTTCCATTGGGGTACTGCTTTCGCCCAATATGGTTCTATTTTCTTCTGTTGTATAGTATTAACTTTAATGGTAAAAAATTGCCACTAGAATCCCAGGGACTTCCACTAAAATAGGGAGGGCTCTAATACTCTATGAAGGATTTGAAGATTGGCTCAGTCCCCATAGCTCGGTGGTTAGGGCACCAGCCACATACACCGGGGCTGGCAGGTTCAAACCCGGCACAGGCCTGCTAAACAACAAATGACAACTACAACAAAAAATAGCCATGGTTGGCTATTGGGAGGCTGAGGCAAGAGGATTGCTTGAACCCAAGAGTTTGTGGTTGCTGTGAGCTAAGATGCCATGGCACTCTATTGAGGGTACCAAAGTGAGACTCTGTCTTAAAAAAAGAACGTGAAGATATAAAACACTTTACCATATGTGATTATCACAGCAACCATGTGAAGAAGGTAGGGAAAAATGTCTTCCTCCCCACCCCACTCACCAATGAAGATACTTCCAGACTGAAGAGTTAACTAACATTCTCAAAACCACACCACTTCAGAGAGAGTACCCTGGGATGTGGCAGTAGTTTTCTGATTTGTAGTCCTGAGTCTCTCTCCTGGCTGAGCCCTATTTCCCTAACTTAGTCAAGGATGTCCTTCATCTGTGGGGTCGGGATTGCAAGTGTCCTGTACACTAATCCAGCACCTTGACTTGGAAAGCCTCCTACTGTTCGTGACAGATCTAAGTCTTGTCTGAATGGAGACTGATTAGGTCATTTTTCATTTGTACTGGTTGAATAATATAATACAGTCATCATTAGAACACAATGTCAACTGCAGAGAGGCTGATCCCGAGTGGCTGCCAAAAGGAGCCCAAGGCACAATTGCCTTGTTATTTTAATGTGTTTCCAGGACTCCATGGGTCGGACCAACCTTCCCTAGTTGCTCAGAGATGGCTTGGGGTGTCAGGCAGCCCCATTTTGTCTGGATGATGTAAAAAATCCCACTGCAAGTTACATTTTTAGAAAACCTACTAATGAAATAGGTCACCAAGCACTTGATATATCTTTGAGAAAAATTCATGAAATTACAGCAGTCACAAATGGAGCCCTCTAAGGTAACATATCCAACTTCCTTCCTCTTTTCCCCCATTCTGGGAGGGAAAGCTGCTTTCAACTGAAATTCTGATAAAGATGCTAGGGAGTTATATGGGAGTTACATATACATGTGTGTTATTTACACAGAATAATTTTTAATCCTTTCTTAAATTCCCCTTCATCTCATTTTTGTCATGAACATACACCAACTATCTTTCAGTATGTAACATTAAACCATTTAAAATAGTGATACATGGCAAGAGGCAATAATGATATGATAAAGGGCTACCAAATAGGAACATGTGGGAAAAGGAACAGGCAATTTCTCCTGAATAGCATTCCATATTCAAAAGGAAGAATACAGTCTAAGTTAACATTTGTACAAACAATATACTCATGATAGCGTATGAATAGACTGCTTTATAAGACTGCTTATAAAATTTAACAAGACTTTATTGGTGAGAGCTGCTTCAAATATTCATAACATGCAGGTGCCTTGATTACTCAATAAAGACCCAAACAACACAACAGAGAGATTAACATTTTAAAATATTCCAGCAGATGCGTAATACCTTGACATTAAGTCTGAATGATTTTGAGGGTGAATATCTCTTGTGCTGATGTTTGACTATTTGGTCTACAGCAGTAAGATCAATGTATTCTAGAGAGCAAACAAAAAATATCCGGGGGAAATCAGTGAAAACTAAGTTTCTCCTGCAGTTCAGCTGAGCACATAATTTCCTTGGTGACTAAATGATTCAAAAGAGAATTGATTAGAAGTTTTGTGATATGTATAGTTCAAGTGAAACTTCTGGAGTATGGTAAGAAGATATAATGAAAAGCTCTGTGACTGCTTAGGGATGTCCTCTTGGAAATTCTGTGTGATTCAAGAAGCTAAGAGTTAATGCACTTTCCATGCTTCACCTGGCTCGGCCATCTCCCTAGTAGCTGTGGATTTCTTATTTAGTGGTACTAACAACTTAATACGTTTTGAGTTACTTTTGAACAAGTAGGATTTTCTATGGAATATAAATTTATCACCTGTTTTTAGCATTTGGGGTATTATCAGATTATTCCAGAGACAGATGAAATTTTATTTTTTTTAGGTTAAAATTAGTCTCACCATTATTTTATTGAAAAAGAAAAAAAATCACATCCTAATGCCCAAAGCAAAACTCCAAAATACACAGAACTCTCTGTTCAGACCTATTGTAATTTCATTTGGTCTTTCAAAATAGAAAGAGTTTGTAATTTGGGCATGGATACTATGAATACCAAGAGTAAAGAAACATAATACACTGGAGATTAGTTCTAGAAAGAACACTGATTTACTGTGTGGCAGTCCCACAGTACACACGGGAAGGAATTATTAAGGTAACTACCCCTTGGTTAAATAAGAAATGGCCTGTGACTGGATGGTGAGGAATGAAGAGTAGTAACTTAGCCATTTGAGAGAACCCGAACATTCAAATGTTTGATGTCACATGATCAGAATGTTTAAAAGAATATTGCCTACATTTTTCAATCCTCACTTTATTGCCTACATTTTTCAATTCTCACTTTGATCTAGCTTTTTAGATGCAACATTGTCATAGCCACAATCAGTTTCCATCTGCTTCCAGAATGATTTCTAAAAGGCTCGGTGATGTCATACAAATCAATAGTGTGAAATGTTAGATCCACACTGTGGCAGCCTTTGTTGAGCCAGACTTTAAAAACACAGCAATGTGAGATGGGAGCCTTAAAGATTAGGGGGTTGTAGGAATTACAGCTGACAAGTAGATACCACTTCAAGGAGGAAATATACTTACATTTTGCTGCAAGTGAAGTGCCTATCTTTAAAGAGCAGCCTCTGAAACAAAGAGAGAAAAAAAGTATGTAAAAAAATTGTACAGTGATCAATTCAAAATGAGAAAAGGCACTGAATTGCTTTTGAAGATACAGCAAAAAAAAATGAGATGCTTAAAGAGAAAAATATACTTACTGGGAGACTTTTCTGGGGGATATATAGGGGACTGTAGCCCACAAGGAGAACATTTAAGTTAAATGCCCTATCTCACTGAACACTCAGCTCCCTGCCCCTGAATTTCCTAGAATTTCAAGTCTATCTGATGCTCACTTTGTCTCTTGAGCCTAATCTTAGAGAGAGGAAATATCATAGTCTGGTTGCCTAGTTCAATAGCTTAGACGCACATCATTCTCTTGCTTTGGTTATACCTTATTCTTGAAGGCTCCATTCTGATGCATTGTTCCATTAAATGAAACTCCTCCTAAAAATTGTGATTTTGCTCCATTCATGCTTATTAAGATAAATGGAGAGTTTTCTTTTCCAAGAAATAAAAAGCTTTTCTGGGGTACGCGAGGAGGGGCATTGGAACCAATGCCAGTGTTCTCTTTATTCAAGAACAGTGAAAGGAGAGGAACAAATACACTTTGCCTGTCCTTGGAAAGAATCTGCCAATGGTGCAGGCAAACTTTTCAGTATGGCAGTCCACCAAACAATTTAGCTTGCTTCCAAAGCTGTATTTTATTGGATCTATTGTCCAAAGGGGTACTTTTCAGGGTAGCAGGTTTAGCAGGGGATGGCAGAGAAGTCCCCACGATCGATATAAACTATTTGCATCCTGAGATTCACATGGTTCCAGGTCATCTCTAAAAGTAAGTATGCAGGTTGCAGTGTCCTCAGACCCACAGACGGACCTTGCTGGGCCACCCACATTGATCTGGACAAGTCAGGTGAGTGGTTTCAGTGAGCAATATGTTTCTAAGCTCTGCCATTTTTTAAATAAGAGTGTGCTTGCATAAGTTGGTTCAATGCTCTGAGATTGATAGAAAACCATAATATTGGCTATTTCAAAGGATTGTTGTAAGGGTTAAATAAGATAATATATGTAAAATAATGGCATGAAGTGGTCCCCCCCAAAATACTACTTGTTGCTTTTAATGTTGTAATTGTTATTATTATTAGAAGACGAAGCTGGAAAACCGAATTAAGAACATTATGATAAATCCACAAAATGGAGCTAGGAAGGTAGCTATGGGGAGGGTTTGTACAGGTAAGATATTTCCATTCTTGGCAATCAAAGCTGTAGCATTTTCCCAACGTCTCTCCTGATTTGCCTTTCTCCAATCCTCATTTTTCCAACTGCTAAATATAATTCAATCACCATCCACACTTAGAAATCCCTAATTGTTTTAGCAGGCCAAAGAATTCCTCATCTTCTATGCATGAAGGTGGCTGGAGTAAGGTTCATAGATTGGAAGACTGTTAAATTATTAAGTTGGTGAGCCCATATAGAATTGGGACAGGCCAGGCATGGTGGCTCACACCTGTAATCCTAGCACTCTGGGAGGTCAGGGTGGGAGGATTCCTTGAGCTGTGGAGTTTGAGATCAGCCTGAGCAAGAGTAAGACCCTGTCTCTACTAAAAATAGAAAAAATTAGTCAGACATTGTGGTGGGTGCCTGTAGTCCCAGCTCCTCGGGAGGCTGAGGCAAGAGGATAGCTTGAGCCCAGAAGTTATGACACTCTTGCCTGGGGTGACAAAAAAAAGAATAAGGATAAATTCTCTTTGCAGAGGTAGGTATTTCATATATTTTTATTGGACTGAATTTCTTAGATTGATCCTCTGGTGTGATTCAAGAGATTTCACGTGTGTCTCTACCAGGGGGAAGTTAGGAACATGGCTCTGAGCATAGCCTGTCTTATATCCCCTCACCTCTCATCCCTTCAAACAAAAGAGTATACTGAAAATTCTTCTGAAATTGCATACCCTTCAAGTCCTTTGAGGAACTTGTTGCTAGGAAACAAGTTTAGAACGTTCTCGCCTACTGAGAAAAGTTTTTACTGCTGCTTCGGATAACAGGTTCTTCTTTAGCCACAAAAGTATTAGCAAGGAAAATTGTCTATTACTGAAAAGATTCATTGGATAAGAGCTCTTCATCTGGGCAACATTTCACCACAATACCATTGATTACTTTGAAGACTGTTCAAAGGTGTTCTTGAGACTGTATTATGGAGCTGTTTAATGCAATGTTCTGGTCATTTTTCTTGGGATATAAAATAAATCAAGTAGTTAAAAAAACTGTACCTGTGGGTTTCACAGATCATGGAGCTACATAAAAACCACCTTTGCTTTTTTAAAGCTTATTTCCACAATAGAAAAAGAAAATCCTTGCTTCTTAAGGGAAAAGTAAGGCTTTGAAAAGCAATAAAGTCATTCGCTGAATGCTAAGTGAGCACCTACTGTGTGCAAGACACTGTGCTAGGTCTTAAAGATATACCCCCTGTGCATCTGATCACATCTGGGGTACATCCCCTGATCCCAACATATCTGGTTGGAGAGAATTAGACAGTTTGGAAAGATTATATTACAAAATAATGCAAAATCATAGCGGTGGTTGGGGGGAGACAAGTTGGAATTTGATCCATCCAGAATCAAGAGGTCAAAGAACTCTAATTTGGGGAAGCATTGGGATAACATCTGACCAAAGATTCACATTTAAAATAATAACAGCTAATAATGCTGAGTGCTGAATGCACCAGGACTGTCCTAACGTACCTATTAGTTTATTTCTCACAAAAGCCCTACAGAGCTATTATTCTTCCCCCAGAGGAGGACTTAAGAAAACATCTGGGGAATGTGAGCAGATCAAGCAAAGGGCCTGGGCTCTGGACAGGAGGAACTGGTTCCTTTGAGAGACTGAGAGACCAAAACCACTGTTTGCATTATTTGGCACATACCTTGGTAGAGTCCATTCATTCACCATACAAGAGTCTTTGAGAGATTGTGGTTAGGGTTCTTCTTACATCCATCCTACATTAGTTTAGTTAGGGAAGCCTGACCTCTCTGTTCCACCTCATGTGCAGGACAACTTGGCTCTCTGCCCTGCATCATGGCCACCCCAGACCCGGGACCCCCTCAGATCTGAGGACCAACAGAGCACCATCATCAGATTATGGTAGCATGGGTGCCTGATTCCGTGGCAAGGTCCATGCAGACAGACCTTATATACCCTTGAATACCTTTTTCATCCCTTTAGTGGAATCAACCCTTGCATAAACTCTCATGAGAACTGGGGATCTATTTCTCTCTGTGTTCTCATCTGAGGGCCCAGGAGCACCTAATCTCAAGACCAAAGCAGAAAGTCAGTCTATCAGCCCCTCAGTGATTATTTCATCCCTCAGTTAGCAGGGCAGGAAACAGGGCTTATTTCGTCCCTCAGTTAGCAGGGCAGGAAACAGGGCTCAGTGAGAGTTAATGATCATCTCAAAATCACACTACAAAGGATTTGAACTGGAATCTAAATTTTCTAACTTCCATGTGAATGTCTCTGTAGGTCATTTTGGATTTAAGTTTAATATTTAAAAACTAAGAGCTTCCTAAGACCCTTACAGAGACTGCTCTGACAGTTTGTACTGGTTTCAAGTAGCCACCGTTGGGGCATAGAGTGACCCCCAAATACCTTAGAATTGATGTATTCTTTAGTTTGGGTCTTCTCAAAAGCAAAATACAAAGCAATGGCAAAAATCCAGAACTGGCTCCCAAAACAATGAATACATTTCTATACCAAAGCCAGGTTGCTATGCCAGACCACAGACCCTCATCTTCAAGATAAAGACATAAAGAAATTCACTTAAACACAGCTCTCTCAGAAAGCATGACAATATTATACATTGTATTGTCTTGGACATTAACATATTTTGGCAAGCCTATTTTTTGGCATATACTCTTTACTACATGGGAATTACCAATAGCAATAAATTAGACGGTTCTTCTTGGCTAATGATGTATTTGTTTGTAAAATATATAACAGGTATTTAAAATGTTATCTAACTGCTGGACATAGAACAGTGATGAAAACACAGTGATTATTTCATCACCAAGGGTTTGTAGTCAGCCTATTGCATGAATTACTTATTAGAGAATGACTCCATGATAGGGCCACACCTGGAGCAATGAAAGAGCAAAGGAAGCCCTCCCTACCTTGTACTAGGGCAACATTTTCCAAGAAGGATGATAACAGGGTTGTAAAAAAAAAAAAAAGTTAAATGCTCAAGAAAGTTTGGGAAACATTAGATTGAAGATAAATAGGTCTTTCTGTGGCAATCTTTTTGAGAACTTTAACATTCCAATATGTATTATACATTCCAGAAAGAGGGAAAGTCTCAGATTTATGTGACCAAAGAACCCTTTATGCCAAGCTTTTTGAGGGGAGCGCATGGTGAACAATGACCAGGTGACCCAGGAAGCTCTCCCAGGGCAGTGGTCCTGGAGCTGATTCAAGGTGAGCAGCAGTGGGCTGGAGAAGGGGTGGGCAGAGCCCTGCCTGCTGAGGGAACATGAATTAGCTCAAAATAGCTTGATCAAAGAATCCCAGCCGGAGAGTAGAAGAGATGGGGACAAAGGTGAGCAAGCGTTAGATCATCCTAGCTAGGTAAAGCATTGAACGTTATTCTGAAAGCCAAGAGAGGATTTAAGTTTTTAAAATAGGGATGAGGTATGAATGGCTTTATGTAGCAGTAGATTGCAGTGAGGTCAGCCTAGAGAAAGGAAGAGTAGTTGGGAGGAGTTTTTGCACTAACTCAGATGTTCTTAACTAGAAGAGTAATACCATGGAATATTATGCAGCCTTAAAGAAAGATGGAGACTCTACCTCTTTCATGTTTACATGGATGGAGCTGGAACATATTCTAGTCAAGCAAAGTATCTCAAGAATGGAAGAAAAAGTATCCAATGTACTCAGCCTTACTATGAAGCTAATTTATAGCTTTCATATGAAGGCTATAACCCAACTATAGCAGAAGAATATGGGGAAAAGGGCAAGGGTAGGGAGGAGAGGGAGGGTAATTGGTGGGGCCACACCTGTGGTGCATCTTAGAAGGGTACGGGCGAACCTTACTAAATGCAGAATACAAATGTCTTCATATAATAACTAAGAAAATGCCATGAAGGCTCTGTTAATCAGTTTGATGAAAATAGTTCAGACGGTATATGAAACCAGCACATTGTACCCCTTGATTGCACTGCTATGATTTAATAAAAATAAAAAATAAAAAAATAAAAATAGCACTATCCAGGTATACCTTCATGATTACAATAGTAACATATTTTTTTAAAAAACTTT
>CAUYON010121289.1:0-28765 GCA_963573935.1 Arctocebus calabarensis
GGAGGAAAAAGAGAGAAAGGAACAGAAAAGAATGACAGCTCTAGTAATGGCACTCTGACAAATGAGCAACCTTCAGGGGCAGAGTGAAACCAGAGGAGTGAAAAACAAGGGCTTCCAGTGTGGCCAGACTGGCCACTTCAGAGAAGACTGCCCCCAGCAGCACCACTGGCTGGGCAAGCCACCTGGCACCTGTCCAGAATGCAAGGGTGACCATTGGAAGGTGGTCTGTCCCCAGAGGTGAAGGCCTCCAGGGACAGTGATACCATCAGAGCCCAAACTGGACTGAGAGTGCCCAGGGCAAGTTCTCATGGCTCCAGCTTGTGTCATCACCCTTCCAGAGCCCCAGGTTTGCCTTATAGTGGAGCGCCAGGAGAAAAAAATTTACTTTGAACTCCAGAGCAACCTTTTCTGTACTTCTCTCTAATCCTGGTCTTTTATTTCCCAAATCCATAACTATACAGGGGTTGTCTGGACAGCTGGTTACCAAATTTTTCTCCCAGCCTCTAAGCTGCAATTGGGATGACTTGCTGTTCTCTCATGCCTCCCCAGTCATCCCTGAAATTCCTGCTCCCCGTTTGGGGAGGGACATACTAACTAAAACAGGAACTTTACCCTTCTGGAGATCTAGTCATGATCAAAACTCTTCCCTCTAATTCACCTTCCCTGACCCCAACTTGGGAAGTCCCCTTTCCTGTTATCTTGCCTTCTTCTACTGTTAAAGTTGTAGGAGTCGATTCCTGCATACATCATTCACGAGTAAAGTCCTAGAACCCTCCATCTTCTACGCAGGCAGGCAATGAAGACAGCCAACCACAGACCACCTACACTTGTGTGCCAAAAGAAAGTTTGAAGTTATCATTTAGGAAACAGCAAGAAAAATCCTAATATGGTTTTCTTTTGGCATCACTGAATAAGTGCTTCTGAACTGACGCTGTTCTACCTTTGCCTATTACTGATTACACTAATCAGATTTATGTTTTCCAGAAATGTCATCAAGCCACATGCAATAAAGATGGTTCCAGTCCATGAACCCCTGTATCACTCTCTCTCCAGAGAAACCCTGACTTCCCCCTTCTATCATCGCCCGGTTCAGCAGGAAGCAGTTAGATTGAGTCTTCGCCCCTTTTCCCTAACAGCAATTGGAGTTTCTACTCAGAGAGGGAGAATTGATGCAGGACAAATGGCGCCCTAGCCAGCTCAGCGGAGCTGGCGGACCTGCCACCTCCTCCTTGGTGGTGTTGGTGCTAGCAGCCAGCTGAAGAGCCAGCGCCTGGATGACAGGCAAGGAGGGGGACCCCCAACCCCCATCAGAGGCTCCAATAGCCAAAAAGACTGGACAACTGCTGAGGAGACACCTGTGCCTTGGTGTCTCCTTCACTTTACACTTAAAACTAAATGTGGAACCCTTATTTCCTATGCCTAGGTCAATTTCTTGTGAATTTCCTAGGCCTCATTTCCATGAATGGTCTGTATCCTTTCACTTATACATTCATTCTCCTTGCCCCAGTGGAAGGGACTGTATTCATTCATTTCCTGGCCAAGGAACCCATACACCTATATATACCCTGAGACTAAAGGCCTAAAGGAAGACACGGGGAAAGACTGGGAGAGAAATGGAGAGAGCTTCTCTCTCTCCACTTGAATTCTGTCCCTCTACCAGGAACTTTAGTGTTTTCTGTATTCTTTTCTGTAAATAAATTCTGTCTTACCACTGGGGGGTGGGGGAGAAGTAATGTAATGAAGAATAATAAAATACATGTATTTATAATTCAAACAAAACAAAACAAATAAAGAATGAAAAAAAAAAAAGAAAATCTCAGACGCATTCCAGGAAGATGTCCAACTGGTAGCAACCCTCAGCAGAGGAAGAAAAACTAGACAGATTCGGACTCTATGAAGCCAAAGATGGGGAGCTGAGCCAAGAATGTAGTTCGGCAAGCTGTAACTCCAAGGAAGAGCATTCAAGAAACCAAATTACAGGTACAAAGCCTATTGACTAGAGGATGAGACACCTTTCCCCGAAGCAGGAGACCTGGTGCAGGCTATCTGCAAACAAGCAGGGAACAAAAGACCTTTCATTTTACCTCACTGGAGAGAGCTGATAAATTCCAGGTCTCTTTCTCTAGGAAGGTCCCACTTATGAACCTGGACACCATCTCACCAGGCATAAAATTGAACAGATATTTTCCCCCACAAGTCCAAACTCCCAGTCCACCCTTTCCCCCTTGCATGGTGGTCTGAAATTCTGCCCCCTGCAGAGCATAGAGTGTTTGGTCTTATCCTGAGAGATCTGGGCATAAGGTGGACCGTCAACCCCAGGACGGAATCTGTGACTAATGGTGAAGAAAGAGGGTGTAGGAAGAAAGAAAGGGACACTCGGGGGAAGGAGGAGCAGTCCCCTGGTTATGACTATGCCCGGCCAGGAGTAGTGTTGACCCTTGGTTCGGGCTGTGTCTGGCAGGATGTGGTACAGAATCCCTGGCTCTGACTGCACCACAGCAGGAGAGTGGTTGCCCCATGTGGACTCTGTTCAGCAGACAGGGCTGGTTCCCAGCCCCTGCTGGATCTGTGAGCAGAGGCTTGATAAGCATTGACTGTGACCTGAGAGCAAGGGTTTTGTCCCCTAATTCCAGAAGAGCCCTGGAACAGTGGCTTACTGGGTGTGAACCAAGACCTGAGGGCTAGGGCATGGCCCGCTGCCTCCAGCGGGACTGTGTGAGAGGAGACTTACCAGGTAAGGACTGAGACCTGTGGCCTAGCTCTAACAGAACCTGCAAACATAGGCTTGCCAGCCAGTGGACTGAGGCTGGCAGGGGGTTCATGGTCCCCTAACTCCAATTGGTCTGGCAAGCAGAGGCTAGCTGTGCGTTAACTGAGACCAGAGGGTGGGCCCAGTACCCTGACTCCAACAGAGCCTGTGAACAGACACTTGCCAGGCAATGGACTGATACTGGCAGGTGGGGACATGGCCCCCTGACTCCAACTGGTCTGGCAAGCAAAGGCCAACTGTGTGCGGACTAAGACCAGAGGGCAGGGCCCAGTGCCCTGACTTTAACAGAGCCTCCAAACATAGGCTTGCCAGGCAGTGGCCTAAGACTGGCAGGTGGGGGCATGGTCACCTGACTCCAACTAGTCTTGCAAGCAAAAGAGGCTAGCTGCATGTGGACCGAGACTGGTGGGCGGGGGCATTGGCCTTAGCTCCTGTGAGCACAGAAGACAATAATGTGGACTGAGTCTAGTGGGTGGGAGTGTGGATCCCTGACTTCAATTGTGCTATTGGAGCCCCTTGAATCCCTCTCCATTGGGCAGGGTTTTCACTGCCTGAGACAATTTGGTTGAAACCTGTTTCTGAGGCTGTCCCACTCAGGGACATTCTGAGATTGACCCTTGAAGTTCTGTAGTGGAAAAGAACTGACGGGTGAGGGCTGGGCACCACAGCTATCTGTATGTCTTCATAGTAGAGATTTAAATTAAATACTGTGATTTCTTAGGATAGGGTAGAGGTCAGCTGATATCAAAACAGAGCTAGTTTGTGCTATCTCACTAAGTGGGTCCTCAGAGTCTCCAGCTAAAACTCTGAAAGCGGCCTTTGTAAGGTAGTAGGAGATAAGCCACAATTACAAAGCCCAGACTTTTGGTAAGGGGCTAGCTCTACTACCTGGGAACCCCAATTCAATCTCACCCTACCAGTTCTAATAACCAAACAGTGGAAAATAAACATAGTGTGGACCCAACAGAAGAACTCTGGCAACATGAATAACCAGAGTACATCACCCTCCCCCCCTAATAAATGACAGAGGAGATACAACTAAAGATGCCATGCATAGATGAATGTCAGCAATGTCAGAAATCTAATTCAGACTATGGATTGCAAATAAGTAAACAAAATGGAAGAAAAGATAGAAATTGAATTCCAAAGAGTAGTTCTAAAGTTGTCTCAAGAAATTAATGAATTCAAAGCCCAAGTCATCAAAGATATGGACATAATGAGAAAAGAGATAGCAGAGCTCAAGGAAATGAAAAAGTTAGTTGAGGAGCTCCAAAATATAGTAGAATACTTCAGTAATAGAGTGGAGCAGGCAGAAGAAACGATTTCTGAAACTGAAGACAAAGCTGTTGAATGTTTCCAAATGCTCAAAGAGGAAGACAAATGGAAAGCAAAAACTGATCATTCCCTGAAAGAGTCATGGGATCACTCCAAAAGATCAAACATTCATCTATAGGAATTCCTAAAGGAGCAGAGGATGGTCCTAAAGGTACAGATGCTCTACTCCAAGAGATTTGTGAGGAGAATTTCCCAAACATTGCAAGAGACACAGAACTTCAGATAGCAGACAGTTTCAGAACCCCAGCCAGACTCAATCCAAATAAAGCATCTCCTAGACACATTGTGATTAACATTGCCAAAGTTAAGATGAAGGAGAAAATTCTGCAAGCAGCCAGACATAAGAAAAGCATCACCTACAAAGGGAGGAATATCAGAATGACTGCCAAAAAGTTTCAAGCCAAAGAAGGAGGTCACTGACCTTCATTCTCCTAAAACAAAACAACTTCCAGCTCAGGATCCTTTTTACAGCTAAATTGAGTTTCATTTGTGATGGAAAAATCAAATACTTTAATGACATTGACAATGTTGAAGAAATTCACCAGAACTAAACCAGCTCTCTAGGATAGCCTCAGACCCATCCTCCACAATGACTGCAATGCTCTACCTCTAAAGTAAACTCACCCAGAAATTTTTGAACAAAACTCAACTTCCTCAGTGGTGAAAGGATTAAAAATGTCCACTGGACATCCAAAATCATGACAACCAAAGCACAAACAGGCTTATCAATTCTCTCAATTATCGTGAATGGTTTAAATTCTCCTGTAAATAGACATAGGCTGGCTGACTGGATACATAAACTCAGACCGGATATCTGTTGTATGGAAGAATCTCACCTTACCTTAAAGAATAAAAATAGACTCAGGGTGAAGGAATGGGCTTGTATAATACAGGCAAATGGAAACCAGAAAAAAGCAAGGGTTGCAATTTTAGCAGCAGATACAATTGTCTTTAAACCAACAAAGACAAAGAAAGATAAAGAAGGTCACTACATATTTGTCAAGGGAAACACCCAACACGAAGAATTTTGATCATTAACATTTATGCACCCTACCAGAATGCTCCTCAATTCATAAAGCAGACCCTAATGGATATGAACAATTTGATATCTTTCTGCACTATAATAGTTGGAGATTTTAACACTCCTTTGACAGTTTTGGATAGATCCTCTAAGAAGAAACTAAACAAAGAAATATTAGCCTTAAACTTGACCCAAGAACAATGGACATTACAGACCTCTACAGAACATTTCACCCTAATAAAGCTGAATATACATTCTTCTCATCACTCCATGGGTCATCCTCCAAAATATACCATATCCTAGGATACAAGTCTAACCTCAGAAAATTTAAAAGTATAGAAATTATTCCTTGTATCTTCTCAGACCACCATGGAATAAAAATTGAACTCAACAGCAACAGGAATTTTCAAACTGAAACAAACTAAAAAATCTTAGGCTAAATGACAGCTGGGTTAAAGACAAGATTAGGAAGGAAATCGCCAAATTTTTGGAATAAACTGATGACAAAGACACAAATTATAAAAACCTGTGGGATACTGCAATGGCAGACCTAAGAGGGAAATTTATAGCATTGGAAGACTTCATCAAGAAAACAGAAAGAGAGGAAGACAACAACTTAATGGATCATCTCAAGCAACCGGAAAAGGAAGAACATTCCAACCCCAAACCCAGGAGAAGAAAAGAAATAACCCAAATTAGGGCAGAATTAAAGGAAATGGAAAACAAAAGAATCATTCAGAAGATCAATGAAACAAAAAGTTGGTTTTGATAAACATTTGGCCAATCTAACCAGAAATAGAAAAGTAAAATCTCTAATTTCATCTATCAGAAACGATAAAGGAGAAATAATAATAGACACTTCAGAAATTTTTAAAAATCCTCAGTGATTACTATGAAAATCTCTATTCCCAGAAATATGAAAATCTGAAGGAAATGTACACCAATACCTGGAAGATGTCACCTTCGTAGACTCAACCAGAAAAAATTATTAATCTTGAATAGACCTATTTCAACCACTTAAATAATATCAATAGTATGAAATCTCCCTAAAAAGAAAAGTCCAGGACCAGATGGCTTCACATCCAAATTTTATTAAACCTTTCAAGAGGAATTAGTACCTGTACTATACAATATTTTCCAAAGCTTAGAAAAAGAAGGAATACTTCCCAACACATTCTATGAAGGAAATATCACCCTGATCCCCAAGCCAGGAAAGGATCCAACAAAGAAAGAAAATTATAGACCAATATCATTAATGAATATTGATGCAAAAATATTCAATAAGATCTTAGCAAACAAAATTCAACAACACATCAAAAAAAATTATACACCATGATTAAGTTGGTTTTATTCCAGGGTTACAGGGTTGGTTCAACATATGCAAATCTATAAATATAATACATCACATCAATAAAATAAAAAACAAAGACCATGTGATTCTTTCAATTGATGCAGAAAAAGCTTTTGATAACATCCAGCATCCTTTCATGATCAGAATTCTTAAGAAAATTGGCATAGAAGGGACATTTCTTAAACTGATAAAGGCCATTTACAGCAAATCCACAGCCAATATCATATTGAATGGTATAAAATTGAAAACATTTCCACTCAGATCATGAACGAGGCAAGGATGCCCACTGTCTCCACTGCTATTCAACATAGTAATGGAAGTCTTAGCCATTGCAATCAGGCAAGAGAAAGTGATCAAGAATATCCAAACAGGGTCAGAGGAGATCAAACTCTTACTCTTCACTGATGATATGATCCTATACCTGGAAAATCCCAGGGACTCAACTTCAAAAGTCATAGAAGTGATCAAGGAATACAGCAGAGTCTCAGGATACAAAATCAATACTTACAAGTCAGTAAATTTTATATATGCCAATAATACTCAAGCTGAAAAAACAATTAAAAATTCTATTCCTTTTACAATAGTGCCAAAGAAGATGCAATATCTGGGAGTGTATCTACTAAGGACATGAAATATCTCTATAAAGAAAACTATGAAACTCTGAGAAAAGAAATAGCTGAAGATGTTAACAAGTGGAAAAACATACCATGCTCATGACTGGGAAGAATCAACATTGTTAAAAAGTCCATACTACCCAAAGCAATCTACAGATTGAATGCAATCTCTATTAAAGCACCATCATCATAATGGTGATCTTGAAAAAATAGTACTTCATTTTAAATGGAATCAGTAAAAACTTTGAATAGCAAATACATTGCTCAGAAATAAGAATAAATCAGGAGGTATCACATTACCAGACTTCAGGCTATACTATAAATCTATAGTGATCAAAACAGCATGGTACTGTTTTGAGAGATAGATTGATGGAACAGAATAGAAAACCAGGGGATAGAGAACCAATAGAGAACCAGCTACTTATCATCATTTGATCTTCAACAAGCCTATCATAAATATTCAGTGGGGGAAAGACTCCCTATTTAACATACGGTCTGGGTAAACTGGCTGGTGACCTGTAGAAGACTGAAACTGGATACCCACCTTTCACCATTAATAAAAATTGATTCTCATCAGAAAAAAGATTTAAACTTAAGACATGCAACTATAAAAATACTAGAAGAGAGTTTAGGGAACACACTTGGAGAAATTGGGCTGGGAGAATATTTTATGAGGTGGACCCCCCCCACCCGGGTAATTGAAGCAACATCAAAAATACACTTCTGGGTTCTGATCAAACTAAAGAGCTTTTGCATAGCCAAGAGCACAGTAAGTAAAGCAAACAGACAACCCTCAGGAATGGGAGATTTTTGCAGGTTATGCTTCTGACAAAGTTCTGATAACTAGAATCTACAGAGAACTCAAACTAATCGATAAGAAAAGCATAAATAATCCCATTTATATGTGGGCAATAGACTTAAACAGAAACTTCTCCATGGCCTACAAACACATAAAAAAAGGCTAATCATCCTTAATCATCAGAGAAATGCTAATCAAAACCACTTTGAGGTATCATCTAACTCCAGTAAGATTAGCCCTCATCACAAAATCCCCAAACTACAGATGTTGGTGTGGATGCAGAGAGAAGCGAACACTTCTACACTGCTGGTGGTAATGCAAACTAATATGACCTTTTTGGAAAGAAGTTTGGAGAACACTCAAGGAACTAAAAGTAGACCTACTCTACAATCCTGCAATTCCTCTACTAGGTGTATACCCAGATGATCAAAAATTGTTTTACAACAAAGACTTTGCACCAGCATGTTTACTGCAGCCTAATTCATAATAGCCAAGACATGGAAACAGCCCAAGTGCCCATCCACCCATGAATGGATTAACAAATTGTGGTATATATACACCATGGAATACTATGCAGCCATTAAAAAGTGGAGACTTCACATCGATTATGTTTAATTGGCTGGAGCTGAAATATGTTCTTCTTTGTAAAGTATCTCAAGAATGGGGGAAAAAAAGTATCCAATGTACTCAATACTGCTATGAAATCAATATATAATCACCTATACACTCATGAATGGCAAAACATAACTATAGCCCAGAAAGCAGAAGGGAAGAGGAGAGAGTGGGAAAGGGGGGGGATATGGGAGGAGGGAGGGTATTTGGTCGGACCTCACCTAATGTGCATGATGCAGTAGTACATTTCAAAACTATTAAGAAATGAATATAATTGTGATGGATGTGTTACTTAGTTCAATGTAAACATTTCACATTGTATATTGAAGCAGTACCCTAAACCCTATAAATGCATCAATGTACAAAGTTATGATTTAATAAAAAATAATTTTAAAAAATTGAAAATCTCAGTCTTAGAATTAAACTAAGTATAAAATTATTACATTTATTTTCCTTTGGCTTTTTTAAAAGGAGTTATAATATAATTATATTGTGTAGCTTATTTTTTTATTTTAAATTCAAATGCATATGCATGGACTGCCATGTTGAGCACAATCTGAAAAACCAGGAACACAAGTTTAATAATATAAACAGAAAATAGGTAGAAAAAATAAGAGTTAAATTTTTTCAAAAAAATTGAAACGGATGAGGGAAACTAATAAAAATAAACTGAGGGGCGGCACCTGTGGCTCAAAGCAGTAAGGTTCCGGCCCCATATGATGGACGGGGGGGTTCAAACCCACCCCCGGCTAAAAGCCGCAAAAAAAAAAAAAGAAACTGATACCCTTGGGCCTACTTTTACATGTAAGTCAGGAAAGAGTTCATTGGACTGCTTATAAATCTATTTGTCACATGTGCTTTGATGTGACTTATCAAAAGCAAGATCAAGGGTCATTTTTTATTAAGGAATAATGCCAGTGCAGCTATGAGTGACAGATTAGATAGAATTTATTCACCAGTTTTTTCCAACTAAAAACACATGTTACTTGTTGCCCATAGTTAAAAAAGATTATATTGAATATCTGAATATAGATACAGTCATTGTACTCAAAAAGCTTCTTATGAGGCATCTACAATAATCTACAACAAAATAGAACAAATTTGCAAACAAAATATTTAAGCTGCGATATAGAATCTACAAAGTTTCTACCAAGGAGATGAAAATAAACTATACAATATCTACTATTATCATAATAAGATACAAAATTGTATCTTATATAAGTTTTAGGCATACAACAAGATGTTTTAATACACATACAGGTTGTGAATATATGTGAAATGATTGCTAGAGCAATTTAATATAAGCATTATCTCACAAAGTTAGCTTTTTTGAAGTTCAGAGCACCAAAAATCTGACTTAGAAAATTCCCAGTATACAATACTATATGATACAATACGATACAGTATGGCACAATATGATATTACTAACAACAGTTCTCATGCTGTACTTTAGATCTCTAGATTTACTCATCCTACATAATTGCTCCTTTGTACATTTTGACCTATTTCTTCCTATTCTCACTTCCACTCTTCACCCCTTCTCTAATAGCCACAGTTCTATCATCCATTTCTATATAGTCAGCTTTTTTATCTTTTAGATTCCACATGTAAAAGAGCTCATACAGTATTTTTTTTTTTCCTTTGGATTATTTCACTTTATGTCCTTCAATTTCATCTACATTGTTGCAAAAGGCACAATCTCTTTTTTATTCAAAGCTAAATCATGATAATATGTGTATATATACATACATATAATTGATTTATTTTCTAGGATCTGTTTATTTTTTATAAAGCAAGCAAATTGTTTCAGGATTTCATAGGTATTACATAAATCTGTGCTTTTCCTTTTCCTCACTTTACCACCCCCATAGTAAACTTGAACACAAAGAAATAGCATGGTCCTATTTAATCTTGAAATGAGAACTCAGAACTATTCCTTCACTTTTGGATGAGATATTAAAGATATAATTATTATCATCATTTCTCAACCATTACTCTTTCAGGGTTTTTTCTTCATATGAAATATTCATCTCTTGAGTTTTCCTTCTGACTCTGAATAGAATATTAATTTATTGGGAGAGGGAGCAAGATGGCAGTCAAGTAACAGCTTCTTTGCAACCAGGCATGGTAAGATTGGGGAGAGAAGACTCTAGACACCTCTAGAGTGTGGGCTCTGCCCAGAAACATCCCTTTGGGGATGCAAGGAGACAGCAAGGAACATCTGGACCCCAGGAGGAGGACAAAAGCAGTGGAGAAGACACAAGTGGTTGCATTAGTTTGGTCTGAGGGCCATGGAAGTGGCCACAGCTGTACCTACAACACCAGACAGGGAAGGCCTTCCCTGCAGGTTGTTTTGTTTTTTTTTTGGACTTGGGCACCCAGTTAAATTACCTTGGGAGAACTTGGGTGAGATTGAGGGTGACTATAAGCATTTTCCAGGGTCCAGGACTGAGCTGCTGGGACAGAGCAGAGCTATCATTATTAGGCTGTGGGCTGCACATAGCCATTGTAGAAGAACTGCCCTGTAAGCTCTGCCCTCAGGGTCACAGAGTGAGAACCTATGCTGGGAGATATTTGGACAAGATCTACTGACTATGAACAGCATCGCAGGCTGGGACAGAGACTTAGGGGAAGAGTGGAACTTTCAGTGTTTGGCAGTGTTTGGCAGCTCTCTGCTGCCTTGCGGTCTCAGCCCTCAGGGGCATACAGTGAGGCCAGTTTTGGCACACTTGATAGTTTGGCCACATCAGGAGAGATCCCAGTGACATGTGCTTTTCTGGAAAGCTTCTGCTTAGCCAAGGTTAACAGTTTAAATTGTCTTTTAAGTGAACTGAGGAGAGATTCATGCTCTCAACCCTGCAGGGTTTGAAGGCAAATAATTCTTCAGAGGCTTCCTTTATACAGCTGTGTCAGCATTGTGATAAGCATCTCATACCCCCAGAAGATCACCTATTGCCCAGATAATATTGAGCAAGATACATACCCAGCTTTGCTTTTGAATTTTTTTCCATTTATTTAATTTCAACTTTTCCTGCCTAGATTTTTCTCTTTTTTTTCTTTCTTCATTTTTCTAGGGTAAAATAATTTTCCATTGTTGCCTTCTTTAATAATAAGACTTGACTTCATTTTTACTAGTGTTTCTGCCCTTGTTATTTGGTTTCTCCCCCAATTTTATCCTATAAGGTTTTTTGTTTGTTTGTTTTTGTTTGATTTAGTGTATTATTGTTTTTCCTCTCTATCTGGTGGAGGTGGGGTACCATATCTTCTCAGACTGGCAAAGAAATTGTGACCTCAAGGGAACCACCCAACTCAGCACCCCCAGAGGTTGGGGATTTTAAGGTGTGGGTCAAAGTGCCCTACCATACACCTTTATTACTCCTGTCTCCCTCTCTCTGTGCCCCTCTTCTGTTTGTCAATATTCCCCTTTACCCACCCCCTCTCCTTTCTCTTTTTTCTTTTTTTAAATCGTTTTTCCCTTCTTCTTCTTCAATCTTCTCATCTTTTAGTCCTGTACCAAAAAGACTCATCAAAACCTTAGGTCAGAAACACAGTAACTTAAAGAGCAAGAGAAAGTGAAAGGAAAATTAGAACAAGGAAACATTAAAGAAAACATTCATGGAGAATAAACAGCAGAAAAATCCAGGCAACATGAAAAAAAAACAATCCAGAGCAATGCCCCCAAAGGGCCATGAGGTAGTTACTGCAGAGTATTCCACCTATAAAGAAATATTAGAAATAACAGAAGGGGAATTTAAAACACAGATGATGGCAACAATAAAGGAAATTGCTGAGAAAGTGGAACATAACTAAAAGGATATCCAAAAACAGAACCAATAAGAGGTGACCAATATGAAGAATATAGAAAGGATACAGCAGAGCTTAAGGAACTGAAGCAGTCAATTAGGGAACTTAAAGACACACTAGAAAGTATCAATAACAGATTAGACCATGCAAAAGAAAGAATCTCAAAGGTAGAGGACAAAGCTCTTGAGATAACTCAAAGAGTTAAAGAGCCAGAAAAAAAGATAGAGAGAAAACAGAGCATTCACTGACAGAATTATGGAACTTCATAAGTGTTCAAACATACAAGTTGTAGGTATCCCAGAAAGGGAAGAAGAATGTCCCAGAGTAATGGAAGCCATACTAGATAATATTACAAATGAAAATTTCCCGGATATCACCAAAGATTCTGACACACTCCTTTCATAGGGAAATTGGACTCTAGGTCACCTGAATTCAAATAGAACTTCTCCAAGACACATTTTGATGAACCTGTCCAAAATCAAGACAAAAGGAAAGATTTTTCAAGCTGCCAGGAGTAAGCACCAATTGAACTACAGGGGCAAATCCATCAGGGTAACTTCAGACTTCCCTAATGAAACATTTCAAGCCAGAAGACAATGGTCATCTAGCTTTAATCTACTTAAACAGAACAATTTCCAGTCCAGCATTCTATATCCTGCTAAGCTAAGTTTTAAAATTGACAGAGATATCAAATATTTTACTGATACGCAAACATTGAGGAAATTTGCCCCAAAAAGACCAGCTCTACAGGAAATACTTCATCTTGTTCTACACACTAACCATCACAATGAACTACAGCAAACTAAACACCCAGAAGCTAAAGGAAAAAGCCTAGCTTATACAATGACCCAAAAGAAAATTAACCCATGGACTTTCACAAAAATAAAATGAATAGAATGCTACCACACTTATTAATTATCTCAATAAATGTTAACAGCTTGAATTCCACACTGAAAAGACATAGACTGTCTGAAACACAGTCAATTAAAAACACAAGCCATCTATTTGCTGTCTGTAGGAAACACATCTAGCTTCAAAAGACAAATTAAAACTCATAGTTAAAGGTTGGAAGAAAATTTTTCAGGCAAACAGAATTCAGAAGAAAAGAGGAGTTGCAATCTTATTTTCAGATACATGTGGATTTAAAGAAACTAAAGTCAAAAAAGACAAAGATGGTCACTTTATATTGGTCAAGGGAAAAATACAACAAGAAAACATTTCAATTCTAAATATTTATGCACCCAACTGAAATGCTCCCAGATTCTTGAAACCTTACTCAGTCTGAGCAGTATGATATCCTATAGCATGATAATATCAGGAGACTTTAGCACTCCTCTTACTGAGCTGGACAGATCCTCTAAACAGAAATTTTAAAAAGATGTAAAAGACTTAAATGAGACCCTAGGACAACTATGCTTAATAGACACATATAGAACACTCCATGCCATTGATTAAAAAATACACATTCCTCTCATTGGCCCATGGAACATTCTCCAAAATTAATCGGATCCTAGGACACAAAACAAACCTCAACGGAATCAAAACAATTGAAATTTTACCTTGTATCTTCTCAGACCATAAGACAATAAAGGTGGAACTCAACTCCAACAAAAATGTTCCACCCACACAAAGGCATGGAAATTAAACAACTTTATGCTGAATGACAGTTGAGTGCAGGAAGAAATAAAAGAGAAAATTGTTAGCTTCCTTCAGCATAACAACAATGAAGACACAAGCTACCAAAATCTGTGGGATACAGCAAAAGCAGTCCTGAGAGGAAAATTTATCACTTTAGATGCCTACATCCAAAAAACAGAAAACGAATGTATTAACAAAGGTACAAGCCATCTCAAGGAATTGGAAAAAGAAGAAGAATCTAAGGCTAACCCCAGGAGAAGAGAAGAAATATTCAAAATTAAATCAGAGATTAATGAAATTGAAAACAAAAGAATCATTCAGAAAACTGATAAAATGAGGAGTTGTTTTTTTTTTTTTTGAAAAAATAAATAAAAATCATAAACCTTTGGCCAGATTAACTAGAAATAGAAAACTAAAATCTCTAGTAACCTCATCAAGAATGATAAAGGGGAAATAACAACAGATGCCACAGAGATACATGAGATTATCTCTGAATTCTACAAGAAACTCTATGACCAGAAATTTGACAATGTGAAGGAAATGAATCAATATTTGGAATCACGTCCTCTCCCTGGACTTAGCCTGGAAGAAATAGATCTTCTGAACAGACCAATTCCAAGCACAGAGTCAAAGAAACAATAAAAAATCTTCCAACAAAAAAATGCTCTGATCCACATGGCTTCACACCAGAATTCTATCAAATCTTCAATGAGCTTATTCCCATACTGTAGCAATTACTCTAGAAATTGAGAAGGAAGAAATCTTCCCCAACATGTTCTATGAATCAAATATCACCCTGATACCAAAACCAGGAAACAAACCTAACTGAAAAAAAGAATTTCAGACCAATTTCAGAAATGAATATAGATGCAAAAATCCTCAACAAAATCCTAGCCAATAGACTACAGTTTATCATCAAAAAAATCATACATCAGGACCAAGTAGGTTTCATCCCAGGGATGTAGGGCTGGTTTAATATATGCAAGTCCATACGCATTGTTCACCATCCCTACAGAAGCAAAAACAAAGATATATGATCCTCTCAATAGATGCAGATTAAGCATTTGATAAAATCCAGCATCCTTTTCTAATCAGAACACTGAAGAGTATAGGTATAGGTGGCACATTTCTTAAATTGATCAAAAATAACCATGACAAATCCACAACTAATATTTTACTGAATGGAGTAAAATTGAAAGCTTTTTCACTTAGAACTAGGACCAGACAAGGTTGTCCTCTATTGCCACTACTATTCAATATAATGCTAGAAGTGCCAGCAAAAACAATTGGGCAAGAGAAGGAAATACAGGATATCCAAATGGGAGTAGAGGAAGTCATCTCCCCTGCTTTGCTGAGGATATGATCTTATACTTAGAGAACCTCTTAGAAGACTCAACCACAAGACTCCTGGAAGTCATCAAAAAATACAGCAATGTCTCAGTATATAAAATCAATGTCTACAAGTCAATTGCCTTTGTATATATCAATAAGAACCAAGTTGAGAAGCTAATTAAGGACATAAGTCCCTTAACCATAGGTTCAAAGAAAATGAAATACCTAGGAATATATCTAACAAACTTTTTTCATAAAGAAAATTATAAGGACAGAGCCTATGGCTCAGTGAGTAGGGACCTGGCCCCTTATACCGAAGGTGCCCTGGCCAAACTGCAACAAAAAAATAGCCAGGCATAGTGGCAGGCAACTGTGGTCCCAGCTGCTCAGGAGGCTGAGGCAAGAGACTCGCCTGAGCCCAAGAACTAGAGGTTGCTGTGATCTGACTCTACAGCACTCTACCAAGGGCAGCAAATGAGACTCTGTCTCAAGAAAGAAAGAAAGAAAGAAAAGAAAGAAAGAGAGAGAGAGAGAGAGAAAGAGAGGAAGGAAGGAAGGAAGGAAGGAAGGAAGGAAGGAAGGAAGGAAGGAAGGAAGGAAGGAAGGAAGGAAGGAAGGAAGGAAGGAAGGAAGGAAGAAAATTATGAAATCCTAAGAAAAGAAATAGTAGAACATACAAATGGAAGCATACATACCATGCTCATGGCTGGGAAGAATCAACATTGTTAAAATGTTTATATTTCCCAAAGCAATCTACAGATTCAATGCCATACCTATTAAACCACTAATATTGTACTTTCAAGACTTGGAAAAATAATTCTTCATTTTGTATGGATCCAGAAAGGAAAACCCATATAGCTAAGGCAGTTCTTAGTAATAAAAACAAGGCTGAGGGCATCAGCATACCAGATTTTAGGCTGCACTACAGGTACTGGCACAATAATAGAGACATAGACATTTGGAATCGAATAGAAAACCAGGAAATATCTGGTTGGCTGGTGACTGAACATCTTACAGCCACTTAATCTTCAATAAACCAGCCATCTGGTTCATCCTGGTGGCTGAACATCTTACAGCCACCTAATCTTCCATAAACCAAACAAGAACATAGACTGAGGGAAAGAATTCCTATTGAATAAATGGTGCTGGGAGAACTGGATATACACATGTAAAAGACTGAAACTGGATCCACACCTTTCTCCACTCACAAAAATTGATTCAAGATGGATAAATGACCTAAATTTAAGGCATGAAATGATAAAAATCCTCAAAGAAAGCATAGGAAAAATACTTGAAGATATTGGCCTGCAGAAAGACTTTATGAAGAAGACTTCCTTAGCAACTGCAACAACAAAAATAAACACATGGGACTTAATTAAAATGAAAACCTTCTGTACAGCTAAGGAGACAACAACCAAAGCAAATGGATAACCTATACAATGGGAAAGGATATTTGCATATTTTTAATCAGATAAAAGCTTGATAACTAAGATCTTTAGCGAACCCAAATTAATCCACATGAAAAGAGCCAACAATCCCATATATCAATGGTCAAGAGAGGTGAATAGAGCCTTCCGTAATGAATACAGACAAATGGCTAACAAACATATGAAATAATGCTCATTGCTCCTTATTAGAGAAATGCACATTAAAACCATCCTGAGATATCATCTAACCCCAACAAAAATGGCCCACATCACAAAAGCTCAAAACTGCAGATGCTCGTGTGGATGTGGAGAGAAGGAAACACTTTTACAACTAATATAACCTTTTTTGGAAGGAAGTATGGAGAGCCTTCAAAGAACTCAAGCTAGACCTCCCATGTCATCCTGCCATGCCATTACTGGTCATCTACCCAGAGGGATAAAGATCCTTTTATTATAAGGACTGTTTATTGCAGCTCAATTTACAATCACCAAAGTGTGGAAACAGCTTAAATGTTCCCCAACCCAGGAATAGATTAACAAGCTATGGTATATGTATACCACAGAATACTATTCAACCATTAAAAAAGATAGAGACTTTATGTCCTTTGCATTAACCTGGATAGAATTGGAACATATTATTCTGAGTAAAGCAACACAAGAATGGAGAAGCAAGAATCCTACACTCAATTCTCATATGAGGATGATTGATAACCTATTATATGGTGGAGGAGAGGGAAGAGCAGAGAGATGAAAAGAGGAAGGGAGATGGGGAAAGGGGAGAGCAGAAAGAGGGAATGAGGGAGGGATGGGAGAAGGGAAGATCAGAGAGAGGGAAGGAGGGTGCGGGTTGAGTGATGGTGTGTGACACACCTTTTGGGGGCAGGACAGAATTATAAAGGGGACTTTACCTAACAAATACAATCATTGTAACCTGGTTCTTTGTACCCTCAAGGAATCCCCAACAATAAAAATTAATTTGTCAAAAATAAAAAGTGAGGAGTATATTTTTTTCTTTCTTTTTTTTTTTTTTTTTGAGACAGAATTTCACTTTATCACCCTCTGTAGGGTGCCATAGCATCACACAGCTCACAGCAACCTCCAACTACTGGGCTTAGGCGATTCTCCTGTCTCAGCCTCCAGAGTAGCTGGGACTACAGGCGCCCACCTCAACGCCCAGCTATTTTTTGTTGCAGTTTGGCTGGGGCTGGGTTCACATCTTCCACCCTCACTATATGGGGCTGGCACCCTACCCACTGAGCCACAGGCACTTCCGAAAAGTGAATATCTTTCTTTTCTGTCAAATATTTACGAACCAACAGAATTGAGTACTTTCAGGTCTTTATAAAGTGTCCAACATTGAGTGTTGGTATGGGATGCTACATTTATATTTGGAATATCTGCTAAAAAAGCAAACCAGAAAGCAGGAGAGGCCATCCAGGATGAGTGTGGGCTTCAATACATAGACTCCAAAACAGTTCAGAATAGGTCCAAGAAGCATTGGGAAATAGCAAAAAAAGGAAAAAGAAAAATTATTCCTGTTCCAACCCTATCATTATTTAATTATAATAGTAATTTGTTCTGCCTTCTTGAGATTTTGCTATTCTCAAATCTTCAGCCACTAGAGAACAAAGGGAATCAACAGTAAATCAACGAATCTACTTAGTAAGTTTAAACTACTTAATCACTTAGTAAGATCAAGCTCCTGAAACACGCGTCAATCAGGTTAAGGAAATAATGACATAACCGTATACCTAAAGGCAGAAAAAAAGTTAAAAACTGACTTTTCTTTTATTATTCTAAACATTTCTACATTTAAGATAACTCAAAATCTCAAAAAGAGCGTATAAGCATTAAATTTAAGTCTATCTGTAGATGTATTAAATTTTAAAACTGAAAAGGACTTGAAAACCATCACATAGCTAATTCATTTTCATTTTACAGAATATATGGTTACACATTTGAATTTCTATTTTCATTTTTCTCAGTAAAAAATTAAACAAGATAGAAACTTTTACTGAATGATGTCTTGATTCAAAAGTCATTGTTAGCATCAATAGCAGTGCTAGATATTCTCTTATTTATATTTAAAATTTGCAGTTATTGAGAATTAAGAAGCAATTTGAATAAAACCAACATGAAAACAAATAAACAATCAAGAATGCTTGTCCTTCTTATCTTATAAGAAACAACAGAAAGGTGAGAAAAAAGCATTTTGTAAGAGATAGATTCTGTAAATCAGGAGTAATATTTTCTATATTTTAATTTTGTTTGTATAATTAAAAGATAAAAATCAATTCTGTATACTTTTTCCTTTGGGTGAATGACTTCTTATCATAAACATTTGCATTTCATATCTGTATTTTTTTTTCACTTTACCTTGTTACTGTGTGTATAATCAAAGCTATTGCCATGGAATGTACAAAAATAGTGTATACCTCATTGTTAATGGGGAAGTTTTAATAACCAATAGAATGATAGCTGAAACTATTTTTTCAGTCAAAGAAAAAACTACTCATGTGTGTTATAAAAATGTGTATTTTCTATAGGGTATAAAATGCAGACATTAACATCTGCTGAGTATATTTCTGTCATAAGTGTCAATACTCCTTCAAACTGAACAATATTTTCATTTTGCAGATCTCTTAATTTTGTAACCTAACCAAAGTTTAAGTATGTTTTATAGCAAAATTTTGATAAGACTATGACACTAAGATAAAACTATATATTAGAAATTAATTGATATGGCTTTTTTGTGGATATTCTGGAATATGATTTTGATGCAAAACTTGATGTGAATCTAATGCTCACATCTTGTTTTCTTCTATCCTTCTCCAGTAAAAGGACCAGCACTCTTTAAAGAAATGACTGATTCTAGAACTGAGATAAGGAGTATCCAAGTAGGCCTGGAGTATCTTTTAGTTCCAGAAACTAAAGCAGTGCTCAAAAACAAAAGGTTGGAGGTATAGCAAAGTGACCCAGGAGCCAAAGATAGAACATTTTTGAACAAAAAATAATGTATTGCTTTAATGCTAACCTAGAGCATATTTTTAAATTATAAAGACACAAAGTGATGTCTATACTAATATAAATGATTGAATAAACGTGGGAGAAGAAAAAATCCAATGTGTTGAAGAATTTAAATTTATAAATTTCAATTTTTCACCTCTTTTAAGAAGGTGAATGATAACTCCCCTGCCCTCAGGTATGAGTCACAAAGCAACTCGCTTCCAAAGAATACAGCATTGAAAGGGGGAAAATAACTTTAAAGGAGATAAATCTAGAAAACATAACCTCAGCTAGGCTTCCAAGTTAATATCAACAGTGATAATTCGTATTATTCACATTAGTATGTAACCTCAAGATGATGCGATGCAAATGCCACTTTACCTCTGTATATTCTTTCCAAAAATCTGTAACAGCAGACAAAACCAATTTAAGGGGAAATTCTACGGATGACTGACCAGTACTCCTCAGAACTATCAAGGTCATCAGATACCTGGAAAGTGTGAGAAACTTAGCCAAGGAAAGCCTTACAACATATGAGGACTAAATGTAATGGATAGTCCTGGGACAGATAAACATTATTAAATAAAAACAAGTGAAATCTGAATAACGTATAAGCTTCAGTTAGTGTTAACTTATTAATATTAGTTCATTACTTATAATAAATGTATTAAATTATTAAGTATGAAATGTTAGATTTCCTTAAGTACTAAGTTTGACAGTTGTTATTTCCTGGTGGAAATGACTAATTCAACTTTATATCAACAGAATCAGATGCTTTTTAAAGTTCAATGAGATAAATGTATGTGCAGAATATTTATGAAATAATTAAGGCTAATGATAATTCACAGATATAATAAATATAAAAGACAAGATAATTTCTTCAAATATGCAATGTTCATTCAGACTAAAGTTTAGAAAACTTTCTTAAATTGAAAAGCACAAATTCTAGAAATTATTTTCTCAATCAACAGCACCTACATACTTTTTAACCTTAACCCAGAGAATCTTAAAATATGATCATATTTGTCAGAAGAAACTTGGAGGGCTCATATAAATTTGAGCAGCAATACCACTGCAAATTGTATGTAAATACTACCTAACTTTTTCTGACAAAATTTTTCTATAATTTTAAGCTACACAGTGGTGATAGCAGCTTCATTAACAAACATTATTTTTAGTCAAATTCCATAGATTTACTGGAATCAAAGTCCCTTTGTTTCCCAAAATAGAAATAGTCACTCTGAGGCCTAACAAAATAGAGAAATGAGGAGACAATTAAATGATATAAACTGTAAAAAATACCTCAAATGTAAATTATTATATTTTTTAATTCTAGATTTCATCTATATATGAAAGGATTAATGCTTTATTTCCATTGTTGTCAAAGTCATAGTTACTTTCTTTTTTAAAGAACGTTAAAAATTTTATTGAACATTTATATATAATCTACCAGAAAAAGCCTCAATTAAATGGTATAGTACAAAAAAGTAATATATTAATAATTTTGCACGAATTTTGCACAGAGTACAAGTGCAGTTTTTTACATGGATATATTGCATAATAGTAAAGTCAGGGTTTTTAGCATAACCATCACCCAAATGTATACATTGTACCCATTAAGGAATTTCTCATCCCTATCCCCCCACCAAGTCTCCAGTGTCTATTGTTAAACACTCTATGTCTGTATGTATACACTTCTTATCCCCCACTTACAAGTTAGAACATATGGTATTTGAATTTCTGAGTTGTTCCACTTAGGATAATGGCCTTCAGTTCCAACCATGTTGCTAGAAAAAAACATGATCTCATTTTTTTTTTTTTTCACTTTGTAGTTGTGGTGAATGACTTATACGATTTGCAGTAAAATAGGCTCAATGACTTGATTATAAATGTACAAATCTATTTTCCTGATAATTGACAATACTTTTAAAGTTTTTATTAAATTAAAATATGTATATAAAATAATGCACGTACCATGAGTTCCTAAGTTTAATGACCTTGTGAAACATCAGGCACCCATTCAATGGTGTCTACACCAAGCATTACTACATCACCAATCTGAAGCCGCTCCAATACCTCCTCCAGTCACCACCCCACTGTCTTTATAACAACAGTCCAAGTTAGTTTTGCAGATTTTGAACTTTATTTAATTGGATTTATTCTGTATTCCACCTTCTTTATTTGGTTCCTTTCACTCAGCATTTATGTTTTCATGATTCCCTCAGACCATTAGGTACAGAAACAGTTCATCCTCATTATTTAGTTTTCCATTTTGTGAGTCTAATATAATATTTACCCATTTCTCTCTTGATACACTTTTGGGTAGCTTCAAGTTTAGGACTAAGGCAAATGCTGCTATTATGAACATTTACTCTTGTGAATATATGTACACATTTCTGTTGGATTCCTGGGTCTTGGATTATGTATATGGTCTGCTGTAACAGATACCACTGCTGACTTTCAAAGAAATTTACTTAAAAGTCACTAAATACTTTTGTTTAAAAATAAAATACAAATAAAGAAATGAAGGAAGGAAAGAAGCTTGATTAGCCTCTGAATTCTTGGTTGAATATAAGTATAAAATGCACTGTGGAGAAAAAAAAAGATCTAAATGAATAGAATAAAATATTTTTCTGATATTTTTTATATCAGAAAAGTCTTTTGGAGGCTACTTTTCTAATGATTGATTTTCAAGAAAGGCATTTAATAGTATAGGTGATGTACTGTAAATTTTGACTTTGTGAATAATGGAAGGAGTGCTTATT
Organism: Arctocebus calabarensis; assembly: GCA_963573935.1. Classification (NCBI taxonomy): domain Eukaryota; kingdom Metazoa; phylum Chordata; class Mammalia; order Primates; family Lorisidae; genus Arctocebus; species Arctocebus calabarensis. The sequence goes on from CAUYON010121289.1 coordinate 22,475, forward strand.
GGGGCATGTAACAGCATTCAGAATGCCCTTTCTCCATATAACATGTCAGAATAACAGATGGCACACTCTGTAAAGAAAATTAATTTAAATAAGTCAGGTAAAACCTCACCTTTCTTGATAAAAAAGATATTTTGTATAAGAAATTCATCTTATTTATAGGCTACCTGGACAGGTAATGTATTCAGGTTTTTCCAATCTATTCCTTTTTGATAAAACAGACTTGAAACTCATCATTGATTGCTACCACTTATAAAATCTACTGTATTTAATGTGTCCTTATCACATTTATCAATTATAAAATTCTGTGTTTCTAATTAACAAAACCTGCTTTCTATTTCTTTACTGTATCCATGCTGGTAAACTTCTATTTTAAGTAATGGCCTAAGCCTTGAAAATATATGGCAGTTTGATTTCCACAATACCATACTAAGTTATATGTCACCCAGATGCGGTCTCTCTGTTCTCAGATTCAGAAATGAAAGATGTGCTCTTTTCTAAATATATTGTTTCATTTTATAGAATTTTACATCTTCAAAACATCAATTATATATATTGAAACATGCAATGTTTCTCCTACCAAAAACAACATTCATCTATATTACGACAATAACCATTTTATATGCTAATGTCAGATTTCATTGACTTATAAAACATAGAATGTACCTTTCTCATCAGAGATATTATAAATTAAAATCTTCACTAATTATTTAACTATTTTGAAAATCATCATCAATATAGTTTGTATCTGCTATATGTGTGTATGTAACCCATTTACTTGCACATAAATTCCAGTGCAAATAGATTATGCTTGTTACATAATGGCTCAATAAATATAAATATTATTAGTCTTAACTCAAGAAACATCTTCCATTTTCTACTATGTTCAATCTATGGTGCTAAAATTTGGAAGGATGACAAGGCTAAGTACACTATGTAAAATATGACTCGGAAAGGAATGTAATACATGAATAGAAGTGAACATAAGTTACAAAATGATATGACTAATGAGAAATGCACACATCAGTACTTGGACTGTAAGTGTAGTGTAATATTTTATGAAGAATGAGGAGCATGGGAGAATGATAAAAACATACGTGAGTTTTGAAAATGATTGGTAGAACATAAACATAAGAGGTTTCTGAGATAGGCACCATACATGCTGAGAACAACACAGGCAAAAGTGGGGACCCAGGGCATGGGATAGCAAGCAGTTTAATTTGATTAAGGCAGAAAGTAAGCTAAGGGCAGAAATAATATATTCTATCCTGACCTGGATGTATCAGTCACCCTAGTTCTGGGTCTTAAATAGATGAGAGACTTCTACTGAGTCACTTAATTTCTCCAAATCTTTCTTTTCTCATGTGTAAAATATGGAAATTGGACTGGATCAAAAATTTCCAAACACAAACTCACGAAGTCTATTGCAAATTCATGTTATGGATAATATGTGATATTTGTTTCTTTACAGGTACATGTAAAACCTTTCTATTTTAAAATGACCTGTCCTTCTACCCCAGTAGATAAATATGGCTCGAGAGATACAATTACTATCATTTTGGATGACATAAGTTTTTACTCAGCAAACTAAAAGAAACTGCAAATAGAAAGAATGTCAGGAAAAGTCTATATAAACAGCAGCATGCTAGATGGTACATTATAAAAGGTACTTATATTTACAATGACTAGGATTAAAAAGAATCCCTAGGAAAACTTTAAATAAAACATGTGTAATATCCATGTGAAACAAAATTTAGTGGGCTAATAAGAATGTAGCATGAATTTCATCTCATTCTTTTGGTCAAGACTATCATAGATCAGGAAAATAATTATGCTCTCTTCTTGGATGGGTATACTAAACATTAAAAAAAGTAAATATTTCCTCTGAAAAAACAACAGGTTTATTTTTAGAACCAGACAAACTAATCCTGATATCCTAAAGGAAAAAAATGTAAGTAAGAATGTCACAGAACATTCTGATGAAGAACTACTTTAAAGAGACCTATTCCCTCAAAATTACATGAAAAAATAACTCTTAAAATCATTTTTTATTTATTAAATCATAGCTGTGTACGTTAATGCAATCATGGGGTACATTGTGCTGATTTTATATACAATTTGAAATACTTTCATAAAACTGGTTACCATAGCCTTCACCGCATTTTCTTAGTTATCGTGTTAAGACATTTATATTCTACACTTAGCAGATTTAATATGTACCCTTGTAAAATGCACCATATGTGTGGTCTCACCAAGAAAACCATTTTTACTTGTATACTTGTACTGATGAAGAACTATATTAAAGAAACCTAGTCCCTCAAAATTACATGGAATCATAACAACTGTTAAAACCATTTTTACTTGAACATCAAAAGGACAGATAAAAATGTTCAAAATTGAGTACATTCAATTGATGTTTGGGCAAGTGATATGGGAAGAAAACTATTGGGATGAAGATAAACTATTCCATAAATGAGATTGAAAACAAAGAGTATCCCAGGATTTTTAAAAAAATATTCATAATATAAACTTAAAATTATAAATGATATGTGGTTCAAAGATTCAAGCACAAAGAAAGGAATCCATATCTGCATTAGAAAAAACATGAGAATTTAAAAAGTAGATAGCTAATGAGCAAAGCATTTCTAAAAACAAAAACCAAAGAACTATAGTGATATATTTTATATATTTAAAAACAAAAGTTTTTTTTTTAATTTAGTGAATATAAAACACCATGACAAAAAAAGAAACTTGGAAAATCACTTGCAACACATGTTAACAGGAAAGGAGCAGTTTTGTTTTGTATATTTCAGATTGAAGACAGCTGTTACATTTCTTAACACTTTTTCTTTCCAGAAGTACAAACTATTTCCCCTCCTCTTTACTCTGGACTGACCATTAACTACTTTGAAACGATAGTTAAACAAAAGTGCTGTTATGTCTGTCCTAGGCCTTTCCTTTAAAAGGATCAGCAGTTTCTGCCTTGATCAATTGGAGTCCTGAGGCCACTGTGACTGTAAGGAAGCATAACTGGCCTCACTGAGAAACTACATGGACAGAGATGGTTGACTAGCCCTCAGCTGCTTTTAAAGCAAAGAAGTGTTTGGATAACTATAGTTCTAGTAGTTATTTTACTTGCATCACACAATAAACACGAAGCAAAACCCACAGTGCTGAGTTCATCAGCCCAGAGCCATAAAAGATAATAATAAATTGTTGTTTGTCATTGAGCTTTCAAAATTTATGAAGTAATAGATAATCAAAATAATAGGTAAAGAACTGTTATAAAATATGAGAAAAATCTGATAACCAAAACACAAAACTGGGCAAAATATATATGGCAGAATATTCTATCCCATGTGCTCATCTGCAGTAACTTTTATACAATTGTGTCAACAGAGGAGATATCAGAGGTAGACTTAGGTATAACTCAAACTGAATGATCAGAGATCTGAGTTTAAATTAACTATAATAAATATGTTAATGGATCTAATGGGAAAGCAGACAACAGGCAAGAACAGGCGAGTAACATAAGCAAAGATGTGAAAACACTAAGATTCAAGAGAAAATACTACAAATCAAAACTGCTCTAATAAAAATGAAGATTGATTTGAGGGGCTCATCAGAAGGTAGACATGACAGGGCCAATAGAATCAATGAGCCATAAGACAGATCAATAGAAAATTTACAACTGTAATGCATGGGGGGGGGGAGAATATCCAAAAACCATAGAACAATCTCAAAAGTATAACATATACAAAATTTAAATACCAGAGAGGAAGGGGAAGGGAGCAAAACAGAAATAAATTTCAAAAATGCAATGGCTGAGAAACTTCTAAAAGTAATAACTGACAACAAATTCCAGATTCAGAAATCTGAGCAAACACAAAGGATAACTATTAAATATAAATAAATAAAAACCTACCATAGCCATAAAATATTTATGTTCAAACTGTGAGTAAACCAAAGACAAAAAGAAATTCTATAAAGAAGTCATAAGATAAAACACTGGACCTACAGCTCACCACAGAAGAATTGCAGCAGGGTTCTTATCAAAAGCCACCAAAGCAAAGAGCGATTAAAGGGAAATATTTAAAATTTTGAAAGAACAAACAACCCATTGACATAGAATTGTTGCAAAATTATCCTTCAATAGTGAAAAAGAAGTAAAAACTTTCTCAAACAAAGAGAAACTGAGGGAATTTATTGCCAGGAACTTGCACTGAAGAAAATGTAAAACAAATTAATTCAGACAGAAAAATAAATTAGGCCAGAATCTTGGATTTGTATAAAGAAAAAAACAGCACAACAGAAGGAATAATTAAGGCCTTTAAAAAATTTTTGTCTTACTCTTAATTAATTTAAAAATAAATATCTTATAGGTTATAATAGTAACTATTCAGCTATCAAAAAAGACAGAGATTTTGTATCTTTTATAATAACCTGGATGAATTTGGAGAATATTCTCCTAAGCAAAGTATCACAAGAATGAAAAAATAAGCATAGCATGTATTCAGTCCTAATAACTAGTGGATTAACAACTACATGCTCAAATGAGAGAAAAACTAAATTAAATTCAAAGGGGGATTGAGGGGAAAGCAGTTGGGCAAGCGCCCACCCAGCAGGCACATTGCACAGGGGTATGACACACGTCCTGAATTAAGAACAACTACAATGCAGACTCTATACTTACAAAAGCAAGTCATATAACTAACTGTAGATTCTCTTATATTAACCTGAAATTAAAAAAAAAAAAAAAAGTCAGGGAACGCAGAAAATGGCAGAGGAAAACAAGGAACAATGAAATAAACAGATAACAGTTATAAATATGGGTGATATTAATTGAACTACACTAATAAACACTTTAAATTTCACTAAAATAAATAGACTTTAAAAGCAGATTCTTAAAGTTCCAGTGTATACAGTCTATATGAAACATACTTTAGGAGCAGTATGAAGAAGAGGAGGCGAGAACGACCGACCAAGGCCCATGTGTTGCTGCATCCCCAGCAGCACCTGAGTCCCCCCGCCCTTACCACCATGCCCAAGAGAAAGGCTGAAGGGGAAGTTAAAGGAGATAAAGCCCAGTCCCAGGACAAACCCCAGAGCAGATGGCCAAGGTTGTCTGCTAAACTTGCTCCTCCAAAGCCAGAACCTAAGCCTAAAGAGGCCCCTGAAAATAAGGGAGAGAAGGTACCCAAAGGGCAAAAAGGGAAAAGCCAATGCAGGGGAGGCAGGAAATAACCTTGCAGAAAGTGGAGATGCAGACTCAGACCAGGCACAGAAAGCTACAGGTGCTGGGGATGCCATGTGAAGTGTGTGTGTTTGTGATAATTGAGGATGTCTGGTCACTGTACAGTATGAAGTACTATTTTTTATCAAGTTTTACAAAAATGCAGAATTTTGTTTTACTTTCTTTTTTAGCTATATTATTAGCACACAGAATACTTTGTTGTTTGGGGAAAAAGGAGAATATGTCACTATAAGAATGTCTCCAAAGCTAGGTTGATATGAAGAAAAACGTCTTCCCCCCCCCACCCCCTGGTTTTGAAAGATTTTTTTCTTGGCTCCCACAAGAGGGATTCCCTGATGTTGGCACACAGCCACCTTGGTAAGTACCTTCTGACATGGAAAAACTAATTTGTTTTTATGTCCTATTCTCCCTCTGCCTTCACCATAGTCTTAACTTCCTTAAACCCAGTTACTGCTTAGGACCTGACCTCCAATAATGAGTTACCAACATGTCAAGGAATCTGGACTTTTCCAGTGATACCACTGAGATGGTATACTTCAAAAGAGAAGCAGTTCCATTCCTGTCATTTTCATTTCATTTCCTGAAAGTCAGGATGGGCTTGTGAAGTTGTTAAGCAACATGTTAAATGTGAAATGTCAACCCTTACTCTAAACTTCCCTCTTCAGAGCATCTAATGAAGATTTTGTTGGGTTTTATAGTGGTTTTCTGATTTTGGTAATCCATTGAAGAAGTGAGTTTGAAAGTTGTATACTATTTACAATCATCTGCCTATTTTCTTCCTGAAATATCATGATTGTTTATGAAAATTATCAGAGGGTGGAGCAAGATGGCAGACAAGTAACAGCTTCCTTGCAGCTGGGCATGGAGAGACTAGGGATAGAGGACTTCAGGCATCTCTTCCAGGCAGGATCTGCCCAGAAACTTCCCTTTAGGGACACAGGGAGACAGCGTGAGGCTTCTGGACACCCAGAGGAAGGCTAAAGTGGAGGAGATTGGGCAAGTGGTTGCGTCTGTTCCTTCGGTCTGATCCTGTCGGCGGC
>CAUYON010121291.1:0-49248 GCA_963573935.1 Arctocebus calabarensis
ACATTAATACTCTACCTTTAATAAGTTTCGCCAGTACCCTGCTAAGATGCACCGTAGGTGTGTTCCCACTAATTGCCCTCCCTCTACCCATCCTCCCCCCACCCCTCCCCTCCCTTTCCCCTATCCCTGTATTCCTGTGCGAGTTCTTTAACTTTTTTTAACAATTTGAATTTTTTAAACAAACTAACAGATATGAGCAATTTAAAATTATCAATGGGTTTACATTTAAAAAAAATAATTTTAACAAGTTAACAACTTTCCCAGAGGCGAGAATACATTTCTGTTTGAAATGAACTCAATAGTAACATTCTTTGAACACATGCTTTCATATTATTTGTGTACCAGAATAAGTCATAACTACTAATTGATTTCAGCTACATATCACAATATAATAATAAAATACAATAGAGATAAAATTTCTACCAATTTCAGTAGAAAAATGGGCTGAAACAGCTTTTCCCCTTGGGACCCAACTCAATTTTAGCTTCTGATGCTTTCCCAATTTACCGCTCACGCAGTTACTCACATGTGCACACACGTGGTGTTTCAAGAACACAAATGACTCTTGTTTCCTTGATTACTTAGAAACTTCCTTTCTCCAAGGTTTCCATCTGAAAATCTTCTTTTTATGCTGTTCAAATGTCATCTTTTTTGCAAAGACTTCCTTAACATCCCTGGAAGAACCCATCCATTATTCCTCTATTAATTAATATTACAATCTCATTTCTTTTTTGTTTTTATTGGGTCCGTATGCACCATTAATTTAGGAAGTCTTGAAGAACAACAGAATAGTACTATAATACAGTTGTACATCCAGAATCAAATTATACCTTCAGTGGTGACCATTACAAGAACTGCTTTTGCCTCTAATCACCAATTGAGGCCAAAACATTTCATTAAAGGGTTTGATTCTTTGCCCTATGTAGGCAGGTGACTTCTTAACAGCACCCAATGTGAATATGTGTAATCGCTATTCCCTGTGATAACTTGTCCTTCAGAATCAGGACAATCCAGAGTGTTCTGGCATTCTTGTTGTAAATGTCACATATAGACCCATACATTGAAAATCGGAGGTACGTTTTGAAAAATAACTTGATATCAATATTCTTGATAAATCCCCCCCAAAGCATTTTCTTTACCCCTCACCACCACTTATTTATTTTTCAATAGTTTCAAACGCAGACTAAACTTACTTTACTTACAATGTTGAGGTTTTAATCTCTCATTTAGTTTATCTTTGAGATGCTGTAAGAATTTTAATTAGTTAATGATTATTAATCACTTTAGAGCACAGATGAACAAAGTTACAATATTATAAATTATTTTTATCATTACACAATTATAACATTGTTTTAATTATGGTTTTACATAGCTGATAACCTTGAGATATTTATCCCTGGAGATAATTTAGGTGTTGGTAGATCTCTTGATTTGGGAAGTCATACAAAATTCTGTTGCAAGACCATGCTATGCTATGGACATTATGAATCCATGGTGTCTCTTGTTTTCTATAAAGTCCTAAATTATTTTAAATCAAGACCAGGTTCTGCTATAGAATGTATTACTGCGGAAGCTTTTCCACAAAAAATTTTTTCTCTAAGCAAATCAATGGGGTTCTATTGCAGAAAGTAAGTCACAGATTGATTAAATCACTTCATGGGTTTTGCATCTTTTGCTAGCACTGTTTTTATGTTTCTCATACTTGCAATTAAAGTTTTCTCTACCTGTAGAGTCAATGACATCAACACATAATAAGTTACTCATCTTAGAGTTAAACTATTATCACCAACAAATACTTACTGAAGCAATGTAAAACTATTCTTCTAACTTTATTGATTAAAATCCTTCTTCAGTGGCTACCAATTTCAGTAGAAAAAAAGTGCTAAAACAGCTTTTCCCCTTGAGACCCAACTCAATTTTAGCTTCTGATGCTTTCCCAATTTACCACTCATGCAGTTACTCACACGTACACACACGTGGTGTTTCAAGAACACAAATGGCTCATGTTTCCTTGATTACTTAGAAACTTCCTTTCTCCAAGGTTTCCATCTGAAAATCTTCTTTTTATGCTGTTCAAATATCATCTTTTTTGCAAAGACTTCCTCAACTCGCAGGAAGAACCCATCCATTATTCCTCTATTAATTAATATTAAAATCTCACTTCTTTTTTATTTTTATTGGGTCCATATACACCATTAATTTAGGAAGTCTTGAAAAACAACAAAAAAGATAAAACCAATATTTCTAATTGTCTATCCAACTTTGAAATAAGTATTATTTCCCCTATTTTTCCTGGGGTAAAACTGGTTGACATAGAGGTTAAGCAATAGCCAAGGTCTGTGGTTATATGACTGCTAAGTGGTAGAGTCAGAATCTCAACCCTAAGTCCATGTGACTCTAAAGCCTGTTACCTGCTACTGTATAAACAAGACTGTATCCTAGTTCACTCTAAACCTAAGTCTCAGGCCAGGCAAAGTGGCTCATGCCTATCATCCTTGCACTTGTGGAGGCTGAGGCAGGTGTACAGCTTGAGCTTGGAAGCTTGTAACCAGCCTAAGCAAGAGGGAGACCCCCCCCTGCTAAAAATAGAAAAGCTAGCCAGTCATTGTGGCAACTGTAGTCCCAACTACTTGGGAAGCTAAGGCAAATGGATCACTTGAGCCCAAGAGTTTGAGATTGCTATGAGCTAAGATGCCACAGCACTCTGCTCAGGGCACAGGGAGAGACACTGTGTCCAAAAAAATTAAAAATTAAAAAAAATTTTTAAACTCAAGTCCGTTGCACACTGTTTGGACAAATAACACTAAATCAATAAATGCATGCGTGAATAAAACTCACAGGACATGAACTGGACTACCTAGATGGTGGGAATGGAACACCCCATAGTTACCGCCAGGTTCCAAGTGCTGCCTTTCACCAGCCCCAGGCTTGTCACTCACCTCCCCGAGACCTGCTCCAGTCATCTGTCATAACAGAGACTTTAGAACATATAGGGTGGGTCTTGTTACTTGAGCCACTACTATTTTGGCAACAATGTTTTAGACTTTCTGTTCTTCCAAACCTACCTATTTTGCACATATTCCACCATTTTATAGATGCTTTTTATATTTAAAGGCAACATTTTGTTATGAAAAGATGTAGATTGTAATTCCCCAATCCTAGCTGTGCCAGCCTCTTAGGATTTGATTGCTTAACATCCCTGTGCCCCTTTACTCTCTTGTAAATAGTGAGATTAATAACACTCCACAAGGTAATTGAGAGAATTCTGTGGATAAGTTCATGACCCAGTAATGTCCCTGAGATAAGGTAGGCCTTCCTTGAATATTAGTCTTTCCTCCAGTAACCTAAGAAACCTCCTTGTCTGTGCCTAATACTTTAGATCACGCGGAGCCATCACACTGCTCTGTTACCTACTGCAGGCCAAGTACAGTACGTGAGCAGATTCAGGGCTGAGTGGCTGATGCAGAGAGGGTCCTGCAAAAAAGAGACTGAACTCATCTATTAACGACACTGCAAACAGAGGATTAGCAAGTTTACATTTGGCTCATTTGTTTCAACAGACTTGGTTCTTATAAGACACAGTCTATGTAAGATTGATAACTTTTACTTACCTAAAGGAGGAAAAGATAGTTTAAATGAAGACTTCTCAAATGAAAGCCCTGCTCAGCACATTATCATTCCCCAAAGGAGACTCTACATCCTCCCCAGAATTCATTTTTGATCCTGCCTATTAAAAAGATACATTCTAAATTTTCCAGATGCAAATAAATGTTTTTTTCAGTGTTCAAATTCTTTTTTTTTTTTTTTTTTATTGTTTGGGATTCATTGAGGATAGCAAGAACTAGGTTACACTGATTGCAGTTGTTAGGTAAAGTGTTGAAACTTCTTATCCCCAAACCCCCCAAAGTCAGGCTGCCCCAGTTTATAGGTTGCTTCCTCCACTGGCCTCTTTAAGCATTCAAATTGACAAATACCCTTGTACATTATTTTTAACCAGCCCATACCTAATGCATTGGGATCTTGTTACGTTTCCCTTGATTTCATTGCTCACAATGCTAGTATCAGCAGCACAGAAGTGCCAGAGCACTAAGCAGCCCAATTTTTCTTTAATTTCTCAGGAAATTGACAGTTTTATGAACTGTCTCTTTACCTATGCCCCATAAACATGTCAGGCTGTGGAAACCAATTCTAATTAAATCCCAAGGGACAGCAAAGGAAGATTATAGCTTCTTGGCAGGTTATTAAAAAACAGTTGTTCACATATACACAAGTATATGTACTGAAACCTAACATTTGACAGTATAGTCAAGGAATTAACCCCACTGGCAGCTCAAACCAACTGAAAGAAATAAGCAAATTGGAGGGAAGAAGATTGTTTCATTCAACCTTTTATTTTTACATCCTTTGTGGTTTCCTAAAGATCACCGGTTATTTAAAAGATGTCTGAGATCACCACCTTCCTCAGTGAATTCTAAATGATTGCTGGAGAGGATTTATACAACTCTGTCTTTCCAATGAGTAATTTCTGATCTAGGGATTCCCTCAGAATATACATAACTGAGCTGGCAGGTAAAAAGAGATTTTCCCTTTCACAAATTCAGAACAGAAACATTTTATATAGAAAAAGTCAAATTTAAGAGAAAAAAAAATATTTCTTTTTCATTGAATTATTTTCCAACAGTACTTTCATTCTTGCCAAATGAACTATGCATTTTAACCAAATAGGTAATATCTACCATCCACCTAATAAGATGTGGTGATTTCTCACATAGTTAAGTCAGAATCCCGTGTCAGGAAGGATGAGCTGAAAAGTGGTCTGCAGGATATATGATTCACAGAAAATTGGTGTGACATTTAATGCATTAGCTTATGGAAAATATGTACCAGCTAAATAACGATTCTGGTTGATATGCTCAAAAATCATTAAAGCGTGAGCCTAAAAACGTATCTTCCCACTTTCCAATGAGAAACAGCCTAGTGGGTAATATATGCTCCTAAGATCAACTCCTATATGAGTTCCCTTCTGTCTCTCACAGCCATGGAGTGTACCAAAAATTTCTGGCAACTATATGAAAAATGCATGTCCATGGACTGAAGGAAAATTGAATAAGAAAAGTATGGCTGCCTCATTGCAAACCCACCATCACCACTGTAAAATGATTACAAGATAATTCATTATTACCTGCAGTTTTAGAATCAATTCCCCACCACCACTGCTAACACTGTGTTCAATGTGTTCAATCTGCTTACTCTCTTCCCCTTAGCTCCTATCAGAGCCAGACTCACAGAAGCATTTCCCTAACTTAACCATCAACAACCTTCATGAATGCCTTTACTTACATCCTTTCTTCTAGTTTTCAAAGGTTTTCTCAACTGTCTAAAAATTTTTTAATCATGAGGTACAATGTGCTGATTTTATATCCAGTTTGAAATATTTTCACTGAACTGGTTAACAAAGCATGGCATTTTCTTAGTTATTGTGTTCAGACATTTATATCCTGTGTTTACTAAGTTTCACCTGTACCCTGCTAAGATGCACCGTGGGTGTGGCCCCACCAATTACCTCCCTAGAGATTCATTTCTGAATGGTCATTATAAATGGAACTTGTTCATTTTCAAGGATGAAACATGAAAAAGAGATTATTACTTAAATGGCCTTTTTTAGATTTTTGTGGGCATCCAGTTGCGGCAGGTCCTGGGCCTTGGGTTCAGCTCTTCGCCCTCTGTGACTGGGCGTCCCAGGTCTGCTCATGCCAGGCAGGGGTCAGGGTTGAGGCAGGTGACAGATTCTGCCAGAGCACTTCAGGTGAAATAACACATTGTTTTCCCACAGTACTGCCTGCATCTTTGAGTTTTTTAAAAATCAGTTTTACTGAGGTGTAACTCACATAAAATGAAATGTACTCTTTTTACTATTTCAGAATATTACAGGGGGCAGACATTTTGATCACATAAATTGCTTTTGCTGAGGTAGTGGGCATTGCACCTGTCAGGTGTGAGTCTCCCCATCCCCCCCACCTGCTTGATATGCAATGACTATGTATGTGCACATACGTGTTGTTCAATTAGTTCCTATTTATTTAAGACACAGTCTTGCTCTGTCGCCCAGGTTAGAGTGCCGTAGCATCATAGCTCATAGCAACCTCAAATTCCTGGGCTCAAGCGATTCCCTCCCCTCAGCCTCCAAGGAGCTGGGCCTATAGGCACCCACCACACCTGGCTGAATTTTCTGTTTTTAGTGGAGACTGGGTCTCTTGCTCATACTGGACTCCTGAGTTCAAAGGATTCTCCTGCCTGGGCCTCCCAGAGTGCTGGGATTGCAGGTGTGGCCGATTAATTCTGGTATAATCTTAGCACAAGGTGTTTGTTTTTCCATTCTTGTGATACTTCACTTAGCAGAATTGTCTCCAGTTCCATCCAGGTTAATGCAAGAGGCACCAGTTCACCATTGTTTTTATGGCTGAGAAGTGCTTCATGGTGTATGTGCACATTTTATTAATCCATTCACATACTGATGGGCACCTGGATTGTTTCTACATCTTTGCAATTGTGAATTGTGCTGCTTTAAGCATAAAATGTAGACAGGTGTGATCTTCTTCAGGTCACAGGAGGTTGGCGTGAACTTGGCCATTTCAGAGTAGTGAACAGCCACCTGCATCCAGCACAGCCCAGGGCTGGACCTCGGCGCTCCCTGCTCACCTGGGGCCTTGGTGTGGTAACTCCCATGTGAAGTAGCGGGCTGGTGCTTTTCCAGTGGATGTTCTAGGAGTGCTGGTCTCTTATGAAATGGTTCATTACCAAAGGGTTCTGCTGTCACTTTGGGCTACTACCTTCTGTGTCCCCCTGCCACAGATTTGTGGTACACATTTGCATATGGAAGATCTGGGGTCTTGCTTAATTTAGTTTCCCCAGCTTTGTTGAACCTTATGAGCTTTTCTCCACACGGTGCCTGCTGACAGGAGAACAGGACGTTCTGTGTGTATGGAACTGTACTAGGGTCAGGGTTATCCCCAGAGACCTGTAGTCACCTTTCCGGTGTGTGTTAGCATCCGAGGGAATTAGGAGTTCCTCCCTCCCTCCTGCAGACTGACAGTTAAGACCAGCACACGGGGGAAATTGGACCAAGGTGGCAGAAGACTTGGGCCCACCTCCCTAGTGCTTAAAATCCAATCAAGTGACAAAGTATGTTTGTTTAAAAATTTGTCCACAAGCTTTTTGACAATTCTTAAAAGATGGAGCCCAGTTCTTCTCCCCTTGAGTGTGGGCTCCATTTTGTGACTTGTTGGGTGTGGCAGGAGGGACTGTGTGGCATCTCTCACCAGGTGGTCCCACGCCCCCTGTCTCTTGCATGGCAGGCCTGGGGAAGCCAGGTTCTGCGTCAAGAGGAGGCTGACGTAGCCTGTGGGGGTGGTTGCAGGCTCTCCACTCCACGCTGGCCAGGTGTGGACCAGGCCCTCCAAGCCAGTCCCGCCGTCAGTGACGCAGCCCTGATAACATCTTTGCTGCCCCTTCACGGGAGACCCAGCACCACCAGCTGACCCAGAAACTAGGCGCCAAAGTACATTTTGTTACACAGCGTAGATAATGGGCGTGCCAAGTGTGAACCCCAAGCTATATGCTCCCCTCCTTTCACCTCCAAGGAGCACTATCAGTGGCTCAAAACTCTCGAGAAACACAGTGATGGAACAGACCTGCAGAAAGGAGGTAGACTCGAGCTGCGCAGGCCTTGGAGAGGGAAGTGAGAGACAGGCAGGTGGTGCTGCAGGGAGGCCTCGGTGCCCACCAGGTTGCGCGCTCTTGCAGGACGGGAGCAGTGGGTCCTGTGGCGCATCCTGCATGCCGTGGTGCTGGCTGCTGGCTGCTCTCAGGCATGGAGAGGGCGGGAGGAATGAGCGGGAACAGCTCCTCTGCTCCAGTTGCCCGCAGAGGCTGCTCAGTGGCCTCGGGAGGTGTTGATGGGAGGGCTGACTCCTGTGTCTGCCTGATTTTGTGCTTTTAAATGTTCCTGATGTGATCTCTTCATCTAGGGCATTTTTTTGGTCACAATGACAGAAGGCAGACATACAGGAGCGCTGGGGACTGAGGGGGGCCAAGCAGGTCCCCTCTGCAAACGAGCTGGTTCCTTGTGGTGGGCACGTGGTGCAGACAGTTTTAGAGCCTCAAATCTCGTCCCACTTCTGGGGAGTGACTGTAGGGAGGGTCTGTGGGGCTGGCTCTGGGTCAGGGCCAGGGTGGTGGCTGCAGGGACCAGCTGCTGTGTCCTCCTTGGCGATTTCTCTTGTGCGTTTAAGTCCCACTTGCACAAAATGAAAACAGAGCTTATTAAATCAGCCTGGTGTGAGGTTGTGAGTGGATGGGACAGAGGAGGCTTGACCTTCATTCAGAGAAGCCATCCCTCTCAAGTTCATGAAATGCCCTGGGCATGGTGGTCTGTGGACAGTCTGGAGAGGGGCTGAGGTCACCTGGCTGTGTTGTGCATCTGACTGGCCACTGGGTGCTCCTGTGAGTAGGAGGGGCTGGGACCAGCATTGACCTGGGCCTGAGGGACTGCGCAGCTTGTCCCAGGGCTGTCCCCTGACCAGGGCGGGCGGCCGTCTAGCTTCCCACTGGTTGCTGTGGCAGAAGGTGGACAGGGCTGTGTGGGTTTATGCCCATCCCAACCTTGGTCTTCATTCTCTTCCTGATCCTTAAAGGAACTAAAAACAAAAGATACATAAACATCTCCCAGCCATTCTAAAGATCTGCTCAATTTTATGGAAAGAAGTTGAGGACATGAGGATTCCTCAGACCCGGTATAGAACCTGGCTTATTTGTAGGTGGGTTTTGCTCTGCCCAGTTCTGTCTCTGAAGCTTTACTTCTCACGACAGAGAGCTGTGATTGCTCAGTTCCTCTGAAGGTCAGGTGTAAGTCACACGCTCGGTCATGTCACAGCATCAGGACTTGGGATTGGACTGCTCTCCTGTCCCCTGAGGTGGGGTGTGCTGTAAACGGTACAGTGGACCAGAGCCATCTGGTGAGAAAACTCAACCAAGTCCTGAGCTGCTCCCACCAGCCAGCCAGGTGTACAGCTGCTGTGCGTGCCAGGCACAAGCGTTCTGCCAGCCTCCTGCAGGAGGGCTCCGGTCACACAGAGAGGTGGGCTGCGCGGGCTGTGGCTGGAGTTGGGCCCCCTGCTGCAGCTGCCCTGGCTGTCGTGTCAGGAGCCCCTGGGTTTCCTCCAGAGGATGGTTCCTGGGGACGGCAGGATGTCATTGGTGCAGGTCCTTGACCAGATTTGTCATTAAGCGTTGGCTGAGCCCTGAGGAGGGTGGAGGAGGAGCCGGTCACGGACAGGGTTCTGCAAGGCTGCAGTCAGGCCCTGCCTAGGGGGAGGGAGCACCTCTTCTCAATTGCTCTCTCTTCTCTGGTCTCTCCCTTAGAACGTCATTATCTTTAAAACATTATTTCAAACGTGGTGGGGGCCAAGGCACTGGGAGCATCTGGGCAGGAAGATAGCACCTGCCGTGGGTTGTCCCTGGTGGGCGCGGTGATGTGGTGAGGGTGCTGGGGTGGAGTGTGCTCCCCACGGAGACCCCTCCTCTGCCCTTGTTGTCACACTCTGAGGTCTTTTACCTCCCTATTACGGGTTCTGGTTTATATTGCACCAACCTTTAAAAAAATACAAACAGAATTTCATCTGGGTTATATGGTGGCCTGGCCAAGGACAAATCGATGGATCAATATGATTTGCTTTAGTGTCTGACACTTGCCAACCTGCTCCCCTGCTAATTAATCCTGATGGCTCTCTGGCGCCGGGCTTTATCGACTGCCCATGAGAAGGACATAAGGTGGGGTCCCTAAGGACACAAGGACCACACGGCAGGCCCAGGGCAGGTGGCGGCACCGCAGCCGGGCCCAGCAATGGGAGGCTCCTTGTGAACATGGGTGTGAGTGGAGGGGGCAGGGAGGTGTCCAAGTGGATGGAGACTCAGATGCTGGAGTCATTCCCTGAGGTGGTGAGTCTGGTGCTGCCCCTCCAACAACCTCGTGACTTCAGGCAGATTCCCTAAACTCTCCATACCTCGGTTTCTCATCTGTAGAAGGGAATGCTTGTGCCTATGGAGCAGGACCCATGTGTGAGGTGCCTGGAGCTATGCCGGCTCCTGGAGGCATCCTTTGTCCTGTGAGATCTAAAGGGTTTGATTTGATCCTCACTGGAGCATTGCAGGTAGGTGTAGTGGCTTCAATAGTGTCCTCCAAACACTCATGTCTCCTGGAGCCTCACAACATGATCAGGTATGGAACAGAGTCTGTGCAGATGTGGCTGGACAAGGACTTCAGATGGAGACATCCTGGACCTCAGTGGGCACTAAGTCCAGACTGGTGTCTGGAGGTGACACAGACACGGGGGCCAGAGGCTGCAATGAAGTGGCCCCAAGCCAGGAGCACCAGGGGTGACTGCAGCCTGGGAGTCGGGAGGGAGGTGTGGGGCAGGTTCTCCCTCAGCCTCAAGGACACTCACCTGCTGGACCCTGTGCTTACACCTCTGGCCCCTGAGCTGTGGGGACAGTTTCCATTGCAGTACCCCAGTTCATGGCACTTAGTTATGGTGGCCATGGGACACCAGCACACAGGTTCCAAGTCAGACATTCCTTTGTCCAGAGTCCTAGAGTAAATAGCCAGGTATTTGAATGACCCAAAGAATCCTTTAATTTTTCACATATTTTATAGAAATTTATTCTTATTCCTCCAGCACTTGTAATCAAGGTGTGAGTTCCTCAAGCCTACAGATACCTGTCCCTCTCTGGTGCAGGCTACACCTGTGACCTAGCTGCTCGGCCTGCTGCAGTGCTGGGGACCCCTGGTGCCCATATTGCCGGCTGTCCCACCTCTGTCCAGCCTATGCATATTTCTATAGCTTCAGCGCAGAGGCCTCACGCTGGGGAGAGCAGAGGGAGCCCAGGGACCCTTTTCTGGTCAAGAAGCTGCCACTGCCCCCCCCCCCATGCCCTCTGCCCATCCCCTGCCTGCCCTGTGCCCCAAGTCTGCCTGCTACCCCCTGTCTGTACCGTGCCCCCCTGCCTGCCCCATCCCCTGCTGGGTGCCTTGCCATGTGCAGGGTAGTGCTGGCCAGTCATAGCACACGGGGCCAGAAGATAAACACTGGTTCTGAAGGGGGCGGAGGGTCCTTCCCGCTGTCCTTAGCTGTGATGCATGTCCCTTTAGGCAGGGCTTGCTGTTTGAATGGGTTGTCGTGTTCGGAATGCGTCAGAGAGAGGCTGCGAACTCTTGGAGTGGCTGTGGGCAGAGTCTGGGGAGCAGGCCCTTCAGGCGGAAGTTGGGTCCCAGGAGCAGAAACTTCCTGGGGCCGTATGTGCAACTTGGAGGGAAATAGCTCCAAGCCACGCACGGTGCGGGGCAGCTGCAGTCCTGGTTTTCCCAGAAAAATGTCTTCTTTTCCACCCTACAGTCTAATCCTCTCATTCTTCTTGTTTTTCATGTGTGTGTTTGGTCTTTGTGTGTGCAGTTGGTATAAAATGTGTGAGTACCTGCTGTACAGGTGTTCTGTGGTGTGTGTGAGTGCATGTGCGTCTGGGCTCTGTGCACACGGGTGCCCTGGGTGCCTGCTGGAGCCCAGGCCACTGCCCGGTGGCTGAACCCTGCATGGACCTTCAGAGGGCAGCAGGTAGGGTGCAGACTCCATGGGCAGCATGCAGGACACACTGGGTTTGCAGCACGTGAAAGGCAGCGTGACTCAGTGGGACATTACCAGTGGTTGGAACCACTTTTCGACCAGGAGGCCTGGGGAGTCACCTGGCATTTCTAACTTTGACGCTCTCACCTGTGAAGCACCACTTCCCAGAACTGCTGTGAAAATTCCATGAAATGCAATGTAAAGAAATGACCTATAAATGCCTTTTCTTGTATGTCAAAAGGAAATAATTTAACCTACACATTATTTGGGGGATAAAGGAAAAGACATCCATCGCAGGGCCACACAGATCTACGGCACCCACAGAATCACACTTATGGAGGACCAGTGTGACAGCACAGATGGGTCAGTGCTGGGCACAGCAGCTGGGAGCCGCTGGCTCTGAGCCCACGTGCCCTGGAGCGTCAGGCCACCCTCTCGGTGCTGACTACGGTGCAGTTCATGATGGTGTGTTCATGTGAGAGCCATCCTGGGCATTTGTTACGTCCCAGCTGTTGTTCAGCAACAGAAGTCAGCAAACTACAGCCCATAGGACAAACAGACTGGTCCTGAGTGTCCTGAAAGCTTCAAGTGGTTTTGACCTTCTTAAAGAATTGGAAAAACAAAAAACAAAACACAAAACAAAAACAAAAAAGAACATGAAACAGGGACAAATGTGCCCCCAAAGCCTGAAACACTGACTGTGGCCCTTCCCAGAACATGTGTGTCAAGGCCTGTTCTCAGGTGCGTGCACCACATGCAGGTGACATGCCACTTCTTCCAGGGTGACCTGCAGGATGTTGACAAGCAGAGCCACCCCCATGCCCAGTCCTGCCTGTGCCACGGCCCTACAGGGCCCTGCAGAACGTCACCAGACTCCCACCCAAGGCCAGGTCACCAAGTTAGAAACCTAGTTATTGTTTTTATTTGAATAAAATGCACAGAACATGCTGAAATAGCATTTATGCACTGCTAAAGTTTGGAAAATTTGATAGTCTGGTTGCTTTTCCCTTCACAGTCTAGGAGGAGAAAAGTGAGGAAGGGGTATTGCTCCCGAGAGGCAGAGTCAGTGTCTTTAAGAGCGAGTCTAACAATAACAGCTGCTGAGAGAATTGGTGGCGTGACTTGTTAACACACAGCCTCTTCCCGTCTCATGTGCCAGGAGCAGTCACGGCCTGGCTTCCTCAGGAGGCTGAGAACTCCCTCACGTGTGCACAGCTGGAAAAATGTGGGAGGCTTTGCTTTGCCCCAGAGAAGAGCCCAGCACGCGGCACAATGTTTTTTTTTTTTTTTATTACAAAAACAAACAAAAAATCCAAAAGATATGCATTGTTTTTGAAAAGGAGCCAAGCGCAGGAGAGAACAGAAATGTGACAGGAGCTCGGAGCCCGCCCGCCTGTGAGAGGCTCCCTCCAGCACAGAGGGAGGCAGAGGCCCAACATCACCCACGCGAGTGACACAGAACTGGGGCCACAGTCTCAGGACTGCAGGCAATACTCACTATTGCTTTTTTAAGGTCAAACAAAATCTGTGTCGAGCCCTTTGCCTCTGACTTGGTGAGGAAATTCATTTCTGGCTGTCGCGAGGCCCCTCTCCCTCCACAGGATGAAACCAAAACTCAGGCTCAGATGCTGCCTGGAGGATGTCGGTCTCGGGACAGCCATCAGGACATCCTGTGGCCACTAGCATGCTGCTGTCTGACCACACAGTGCCCCAGACCAGCCGGGCCAGGACTGAGAATGCTAGTGGCCTGAGTGCCATCCCCCAGGCTCACCATCCAGAAGAACATACTGGGTCCTATTTCGTTGCAGAGTCAGGGTCCAGATTCTGGGCAAAGCAGCACCTCTAGGCAGCCCCAGCTGGGCAGCTTCCCTTCTGTCCTTGCTGGCAAAGAACGAGTTCTTGGCAGCATCTCTGTGTGAGGAAGCCTGAAGCCATGGGAGAGCCAGGTGCCTCTGGAGCCAGACCCTGGAACACGACATGCAAGCTGGCCTCTCAGAAACCTGCACATCTGCTCTGCTGGGCCTGGAGTCCCAGGGCCTGCACATCTGCACCACAGACCCTGAAGTCTGTGCACAGCGTGTCGGGATGACGAGGGAGGCTGAGGCAGAGCCAGCGCGAGATGACACCTATGGGTTGTACGAGGACCGTGGGCTGGCAGGTGCGATGGAGCCTGGGAGGTCAGACCACAAGGAGAGCAGAAGGGAAGTGTGGGCAGGGGGCGGCTTTGGGGGCACTATTGGGTAGGCTGGAAGGAAGGACGCATGGGGTGCAATGGGGCATACAGGCAGAGACAACCACAGGTGGGGGCAGGGTCTTCGAGGGGCCACAGGAGAGATGCTGGCAGCACAAGAAGGCTGGGCTGCAAGCTCCAGGAGTTCCAAGGTCTGCTGCCCTGAGACCTGGCTTCTCATG
This sequence comes from Arctocebus calabarensis, assembly GCA_963573935.1. Taxonomy (NCBI): domain Eukaryota; kingdom Metazoa; phylum Chordata; class Mammalia; order Primates; family Lorisidae; genus Arctocebus; species Arctocebus calabarensis. The sequence continues at coordinate 14,088 of CAUYON010121291.1, forward strand.
CTTGCATGAAGGTCAGAAGGCTCTGGAAGACTGTGCAAACCCAGACTGCTGGGCCCGAGCCCAGGCCCTAGCTGCTAAATTCTGTGGGCTGGGTGGGGCTGAGGATGCGCATTTCTGAAGACACATTCCAGGAGATGCACATGCTACTGGGCCAGGAACCCCACTCTGAGAACACTGATGTAACACTGCTCTAAGGTTCAGCCGAACACATGCAGGAAAAATCTCCATTCAGAGGCTGGTGCGGCGTGGGGTCAGGAGTGAGCACAAGAAAAGCCCTCAGGCCTGCAGCCAGATTTGAAGGAAAACCCTCCAAGTGAAGGACTTGAACATGCTGCTGTTACGAGCGTGACACCTTGTGAGTCACGAGTCACCCAGTAGCACAGATCATTTCGGTGTAAAACTGCCAGGAGATGACGTGTTAACAGCAGCTGACCCTGACCCACCTCGCCCAGTCTCAGCCCCCAGCTGTCCCACAGTCAGCATCTCGCCCAGTCTCAGCCCCCATCTGTCCCGCAGTCAGCATCTCGCCCAGTCTCAGCCCCCAGCTGTCCCGCAGTCAGCATCTCGCCCAGTCTCAGCCCCCAGCTGTCCCACAGTCAGCCTGCTTTATTCCTTCTCCCCTCTTCGTCTCTTAGCTGCTTATGACACAGAGTCACTGAGCGCCGCTGACATCTGAGCACCAGTGGATAAAATCCACGCTACTGGGTAACTTGTGGCCAGTGTGCAAAGTGTTAAACATCAACTTTGGGACTTTTAAAAAATTAAAGTTTAATTTTTCTCTGTTTTTGACAAGAAAGATTTTAAAACCTCCTTTCCGCTATCTCCTCTCCTTTTTCTCCTACTGTGCAGTGCAACGATACTGCATTGCAGCCAGTGGGCTGAGACCATCCGGGCTCTATCTCTGTTTCTACTTTACCAAAAGACTGAATAGGAACAAAGCCTGGCTTTGTGCACTAGATGTTTGTATTACAGAGTCTCTAAAATGAATTGTTAGAATATATTTGAAAATGCATTAGAAAAGCTAGATATTTAAAGCACTCTTGTCAGAGATCTTCAATAAACCGAAGAAATTTTCAGGTATTTGAAATTTTTTAAAAGCAAGGATAACTATGTGAATATTACAGCTAATGTCCTGACTTCTAGGCAACACAGAATACACTGTAAGCCCTGCCCCCGCCTCCCCTACCTGTGCTGTGAACGCCCGTCCTCATTTCATTGTGCACATGAAGCCTTTGTCCTGCTCTGCTCCCTATGAGGCAAAATCCAGGAGAAATGATGGGCTCTCCATCCAGTATCAGGCACGCAAGGCATTAGGCTGAAAAAGAATCAGCTGACTAAGGCTGACAAGTTTAGTTTGGGGCTGTGGGAGGAAGAAGATGGTTTCTCTAACATTAGTGACAAAAATTCCTCCAGAACATCAGGTGTGTGGCAAGAAGGGCTCACACCTGCCAGCCTTTCTCAGGATACTCAGTTAGTAAACAAGGCGGGCTAGCCTCCAGGATAAACACGAGCCCCAGTGCAACCCTGGAATGGTCAGCTCCTGGTCATCAACTGCGGCCGAGCTGCAGGAAGGAGCTGGCTGGAGTCCAGAAGCTGCCACACAGTCTCCGGATCAAGAAGATGCCACAGACATCCGTGAAAAGATGTTTTATTAAGCCCCTCAGAGCTGCATTAAACGTTAGCTCCATGTACACAGTCTACAGAGATGCAGGTTGTTCCAGAAAGCAGTAACTATGCCAGCTTGAGGCACTGTGTATTAAAGCTATCTCCCTCCCTGCTGGCGACAGCCTCGAGCAGGCCCTGCTTCTTCTGCACACTGCGTGAGGACTCCAGCTCATACATGGTGGTCAGGTTGAAGAGCACGCTCTCGTGCAGACAGTGCCCGGGGTCCTGCTGGACCATGGCCTCCAGCTGTCGCAGGGAGTCCTTGAGCCTGCCCAGGTACAGCAGACACACGGCGGCGTTGTTGTTGGCCTAGGAGGGGAGCATGGTTGGTCAGCAGTCACGCTTGCCCTGCGCGGTCACCCCCAGCCAGCACTGCAGCTGCCTGAGCCTGTGGGCCATAGGGAGGCCGCAGGTGCATTTCCCTGTCTATTTCTAGCACCTGCAAAATGCGGACAGAGAGGGCCCTGGGGTCACTGAGCATGCCGCTGGGGTCTTACCACTGTGTTTGTGGGGTCCATCCTCAGAATCTCCGTGAAGAATCTGTGGGCTTCTGCAAAGTTGTTCTGCCCCAGGTGCAGGAAAGCTCTGAAACACAAAACACGGGAATGGTGACGGGGGGAATCGGGACGCTGGAGCGCACCCGCACCCCACAGCGCAGGTCACGCCACACTGGCCCTGATGCGTTCCTGCCTGTACTCTCTGGTCAGCAAATTAAAACCACTTGGTTTTTAAAAATTAATTTAGACATAGAAACTTGACCTAAAATTACGTCCTGATAAGGAAACTGGCTCCTGTTTTGCTCTCACACTCTGGTCTTGTGTGCGTGAGCTACCCTGGGTGCAGCTGTGTCTCAGCCGATGTGCACACAAAGCTGCGCCTCGCCACCTGCTGCTGCGGCCAGAGAAGCCACCATGGAGCCCAGCACACGGGCCTCAACCCGCACACGCAGACAGCGGGCACACAGCACAGCCCATGGGCCTCAACACGCACACGGAGACAGCAGGCACACAGCACAGCACACGGACCTCAACACGCACACGGAGACGGTGGGCACACAGCACAGCACACGGGTCTCAACACGCACACGGAGATAGCGGGCACACAGCACAGCACACGGGCCTCAACACGCTCATGGAGACAGCGGGCACACAGCACTCCACATGGGTCTCCACATGCACACGGAGACGTCGGGCACACAGCACCACACACGGGTCTCCACATGCACATGGAGACAGCGGGCACACAGCACAGCATGCGGGCCTCAACACGCACATGGAGACAGCGGGCACACAGCACAGCACACGGGTCTCAACACGCACACGGAGACAGCAGGCACACAGCACAGCACATGGGTCTCAACACACACACCCGGAGACAGCGGGCACACAGCACAGCCCATGGGCCTCAACACGCACATGGAGACAGGGGGCACACAGGACAGCACACGGGTCTCCACATGCACACGGAGACAGCGGGCACACAGCACAGCACACTGGTCTCAACACGCTCACAAAGACGGTGGGCACACAGCACAGCACATGGGCCTCAACACGCACACGGAGACAGCGGGCACACAGCACAGCACATGGGCCTCAACACGCACACGGAGACAGTGGGAACACAGCACAGCACAGGGGTCTCAACACACTCAAGAAGACGGTGGGCACGGAACACAGCACATGGGTCTCAACACGCACACGGAGACAGCGGGCACACAGCACAGCATACGGGCATCAACACACACACGGAGACAGCGGGCACACAGCATAGCACACGGGCCTCAACACACTCACGGACACAGCGGGCACACAGCACAGCACACGGGTCTCAACACACACACGGAGACAGCGGGCACACAGCACAGCACACGGGCCTCAACACGCTCATGGAGACAGCGGGCACACAGCACCACACACGGGTCTCCACATGCACACGGAGACTAGGGGCACAAAGCACAGCACATGGGCCTCAACATGCACATGGAGACAGTGGGCACACAGCACCACACACGAGTCTCCACACGGAGACAGTGGGCACACAGCACAGCACATGGGCCTCAACACGTACATGGAGACAGTGGGCATACAGCACAGCACATGGGCTTCAACACGCACACGGAGACAGTGGGCACACAGCACCACACACGGGTCTCCACATGCACATGGAGACAGCGGGCACACAGCCCAGCACACGAGTCTCAACACACACACGGAGACAGCGGGCACACAGCACACAGGCTTCAACACGCACACGGGGACAGCAGGCACAGAGCACCGCACACGGGTCTCAACACGCACACAGAGACAGCGGGCAGCACAGCACACGGGTCTCAACATGCACACGGAGACAGTGGCACATGCAAACTTACACTGACAGTGGGCAACACAAGCAGTTCTTTGAGAGACAAACGGGGAGAAACGTCCCCTTAAAATCAGTTTTTATGATAAAATGAACAATGAAATTCAAGAAAATCCCCAAGTACTCTTTGGGCCTCTAATTCTGAGAGAGACAGAACAGGAAGAGGTACAAAGAGGGACAATTTCTCCAGATCAGTAAGTAGAAGTTGGACTCTTTGGGGGAAATTTGGTAATATATATATTTAGTTTAAAAATATTTACCTGTTCATTAAAACCATTATTTTTCCCTGTAGTCCTTCCAATTTCTGTGCCACTTTCTCAACTTCTTGAAAATACTTTTCGGCTGTCTTTATGTCTCCAATCTGCTTTGACAAGATTATTTAGTCAGTTTATTTGACAATTTAAATGTAAGTCTACGCCCACATATATAGTTGCTTAATATCATGTTAGAATATGAAGACATTAATGTGTCAGTAAACATTTGGTAATCTTTGCTTTTTGTAAAAAGGCAAGAGACATTTAGGTACAGGAGTGTCAACGTTCTCTATGTCAGAATTAAGTTGTTAATAAACATGTTTTTTTTTTTTTTTTTTTTAAGACAGAGCCTCAAGCTATCACCCTGGATAGAGTGCTTGGGCATTACAGCTCACAGCAACCTCCAATTCCTGGGCTCAAGCGAGTCTCTTTCCTCCGCCTCCCAAGTAGCTGGGACCACAGGCGCCCGCCACAACGCCCGGCCATTTTTTGGTTGCAGCCATTATTGTTGTTTGGCGAGCCCGGGCTGGATTCGAATCCTGTCAGCTCAGGTGTACATGTAGAAAGTCTTGTACCCTTTGAAATTAATTCTGGCATAGCATTAAGTAAAATAAAAAAACAAAATGAACAATTAATTAAAAAAATCTTAAAATCATGATAGAATATGAGTAGGTCTCAAGTCAGTATTTACAGCTGCTCTAATGGTAGATGTCATCAAATTTGCAAATTTCAAAGTAATATTCTGACCAAATATTTCAGAATTCTACTGCAATAAAACAGAACAACAAACCCACTCTCACCACAGGTATAAGAAAACCCATGAGCTCCCTGCATGAGATGGAGTTGCAGGGCTGCAGGAGGTCCTGGGGGAGGCCCTGCCATCTACACCAGGGAGCCCAGCATGGCTGCTAAAAGGCAGATTCGGGTTTTCTTTTGCCTTCAGAGGCATAAGAAAGGCAATAAATGATCTAAGGCTTATAATGAGAAATACATAAAAAATAAAGAAAAAATCCTGTTATGTCAAAAATGTCAAGGGTGAAGTAAAAGCAAAGGCCTCTGTGTTCCAGGGCCGGCCCAGAGGACAGCAAGGCCTGCATCCCAGTGTCCAGGGCCGGCCCAGAGGACAGCATTTTGCATCCCAGCGTCCAGGGCCGGCCCACAGGACAGCATTCTGCATCCCGGTGTCCAAAGACGGCCCATAGGACAGCACCCTGCATCCCAGCGTCTAGAGCCGGCCCATAGGACAGCATCCTGCATCCCAGCGTCTAGAGCCGGCCCATAGGACAGCATTCTGCATCCCGGTGTCCAAAGCCGGCCCAGAGGACAGCATCCTGCATCCCAGCGTCTAGAGCCGGCCCATAGGACAGCATCCTGCATCCCAGCGTCCAGGGCCGGCCCATAGGACAGCATCCTGCATCCCAGCATCCAGGGCCAGCCCAGAGGACAGCATCCTGCATCCCAGTGGCCGGGGACTGAGCAGTGCTGGCCAACTCACTCTCATGCCCTCTGGGGCAGGTACCTTTCAGTCTCTCACACAAGTCTGCTGCACCCTCAAAGGACTGGCTGGGAGACGATTCTCCACAGCAGTTGTGAGCACAGGCCCTGACTGCTTTCTGTTCCACACCACTCTCGCAATGACGCCTGCACAGAGTGTAGCCTGGGAAGTAAGAATGAACCCCCTTGGGGTGAAAGGCACATGTGCGTAATGGCCACTGTCAAGGATTTAGGTTTCCCAAGCAAATGGAACCCATCATGAGTATCGTGGAAGTATCCTGAGGAAACTGGGGAAATTGGTAGAAAAAATGACACTCTGACTATATTGCTGTTGCTGAGCAATAAATGTCCTTTGTCTCTGACCCAGGAATCTCACGTCTTTTGTCAGCATTCATGAAAATGCCAGCTAACTTTAAGGCTTGCAAGAAGGACAAAGCCTCAGACTTCTCACAGCTGGTGATGAAGCAACCCTCTACAAAATGAATAAAAGGCCATATGGTGGAGACAGTAGCAGGGGCCTAAACTCTGCAAAGGCATATGAATAGTCTTAAAAAAGCCATCATTCCCCGGCTTGCTTTCCTGTAACTGTCCACTGCTCAGGAGTCACACAGCTGATGGTGACAGATACTCAGCTTTCTTCACTGCTCCCACAGACAACGTCACCTTGTGAAACCTGGTGCTGGTCTTTGAATCATGCACTAGACCAGTGTTTTTCAACTGTATTTATTTATTTATTTTTAGAGACAGAGTCTCACTATGTCGCCCACAGTAGAGTACTGTAGCATCACAGCTCACAGCAACCTCCAATTCTTGGGCTTAAGCAATTTTGTTGCCTCAGCCTCCTGAGTAGCTGAGACCACAGGTGCCCACCACAACGCCTGGCTATTTTTTGTTACAGTTGTCATTGTTGTTTAGCAGGCCTGGGTCAGGGTCGAACCCGCCAGTCCCAGTGTACGTGGCTGGCACTTTAACCACTGAGCTACGGGCGCTGAGCCTTTCAACCGTTTTTAATCTCTCGGTGCCTTAAATGATATTGATCAAAAAAGGGTAAAAAAAAAAAATACTTACTGTGCTTTGAACTTATTTGAACTTATTTTAATTAACTTATTAATTAATGATCTTTACAATTTTTACAGCACACCTAGGTCCCTCTCACGCCACACCAGTGTGCCGCAGCACAGTGTTTGAGAACCACAGCTCCGGCTCTGTGTTCTGGTGAACCGACTGACCCAGCCAGACCAGTGGCCCAAGGAACGCACTCAACTGGTCTTGTGACCTGGGAACAGCCTCAGCAACGAGAAGACAGCTTCTGCTTCCTACTAGCAGATCTGATTCCCTAGCCTTCTGCCTACCCAACTATCTTTAAAAAATCCTTTCTCCCAAATTCTCGGGATGACAGATTTGAGAACTTCCTCCCATCTCCTCATGGGGCGCCTGAGATATTAAACTCTTTCTCCACTGTAACCCTGCTGTGTCAGTGGACTGGCTTCCTCCTAAGCAGTGGACAGTGACCTGGTAAGGTTGTAAGATGACACTGTCCCGTGGAAGAAAACATCACATTAGGGGGAAGAAAAACAAACCAAAAAAGAAACAAAGAGAAAGCAGACAGCACACATCCTCTGCCTGCAGCCCGCCGTGGTGGGAAGCCGCGGACTACAGACCTCACTAATTGGACAAAAAGAAACCAAAGTCAGTGTGTGTTCCACAGCACGACCCTCAGCTTGAACACTGGAGTTGCCGGCAGTATGTTCATATAAATTAAAATCCTGTTTAGCAGGACAATGTTTCATATCGACCCAGAGATTATTATAGCTAACAATCAAGATTTAATAATAATAAAGTCCTAATATGTACTGGGAACTGTGCTGAGTGCTTCAAACACGTACAGCCCATCTCAATCTCCTGACAGGCCATGACCCAGATCTGATTACTGGCTTCATTTTCTAGGTGAGAAGTGAGGTTCTGGGGGGGTTGGTGATTTTTGCAGGTCACACTGCAGACAATGAACCCCTAGTTCTCAAAACCCAGGTCTGCCCAATTCCCAGACTACACACTGACTCCTTATCGTGAGGATGAATAGCTCAACAGGGGACTTTTACGGAAACAATATTTTGTGGAAGATAATAGTAATTTTGGTATATTCTTTGCCACCCACTGATCATCTGATGATTTGATCATCCTATCTTCATAATTATTAAAACATAATTAGTATTTAAAAAGTCCAACCTATTTTAAAAGTTAGAAGCAGCTGAAAAAATAAAGCAATATAAAAAGGTAATTATAACCATTGTAGAGTATCAATAAAATAAATCTAAAAAATACTACTTAAAAAACAAAGAATAGGGGCATAGCCTGTGGCTCAGTGGTTAGGGTGCTGGCCACATACACCAAGGCTGGCGGGTTCAAACCCAGCCCGAGCCTGCTAAACAACAATGAACAACTGCAACAAAAAAACAGCCGGGCTTTGTGGTGGGCGCCTGTAGTCCCAGATACTTGGGAGGCTGAGGCAAGAGAATGGCTTGAGCACAAGAGTTGGAGGTTGCTGTGAATTGTGATGTCATGGCATCTACCCAGGGCGACAGCTTAAGACTCTGTCTCAAAACAAACAAACAAACAAAACAAATAATAAGTATAAAAACTAATCAAGAAAAGAAAGCATAAAGAATAGAATTTGAATTGCGCAAGGAATAATCATTGGTAGAAACAAAATTAAGAAGTTAATTAAGATAATTACAAAAGAGGATTATATTTTACTCTATGCGAATACACGTGAAAACAGAACCAAATAGGTGATTTTCTAGAAAACTCTAAATTAGCAAAACTGTTTCTAGAAACAGAGATAAACCTCTCTGGTATAGAACCTCAGGTATAGAGCAACACAAAAGCAGGTTAGTCACATTAACAAATTATGAAAAATGTTCAGCATCATCCCTAGAGCTCAGCATAGGTGGTTCTTTTTTTTTTTGACACAGAACCTCAAGCTGTCACCCTGGAGAGAGTGCTGTGGCATCACAGCTCACAGCAACCTCCAATTCCTGGGCTCAAGCGAGTCTCCTGCCTCCGTCTCCCAAGTAGCTGGGACTAGAGGTGCCCACCACAACACCTGGCCATTTCTTGGTTGCAGCCGTCATCATTGTTTGGCGGGCCGGGATTGGATTCGAACCCGTCAGCTCAGGTGTACGTGGCTGGCGCCTTAGCCCGCTGAGCCACAGGCGCTGAGCCAGCATAGGTTGTTCTTAAGTGAATTAGTCAAACCTTCAGGAATAGATAATTACAATTATTCAAAATGTTCCAGAGGACAGAGAAAGCTGCATTGCTTTTATGTAGATGGAACACACACAATATACTTGTGAGAAGTTATGTGCACCTGCAGATCCAGAGATGGATTTCACTTAAAAATGCAAAAATCTGGGGCAATGTGCCTCCCTGGACTTCAATCTATTTGTCTGTCCTTTGGAATAGCAAATTCTTTGGGTATTTCTGTGGCAGAAACCAGGAGCAATGCACGCATCTGACTGGGAGGCAGGCGGGGCTGCGGGGTGAGTCTGGCTGTTCTCCCAGCAGCTTCCTGTCCCAGGCTGTGCAGAGCCCGGGGAGCCGTCTGGAGCCCTGATCCTCCACGTGGAAGGGAGCCGCCGCAGAGCTGCTGGGCCCATGGAACTCTGCACAGGTGGGAGGCGGCTGTCTCGCTCAGCCGTGGAGAGCAGAGTGTGTAGTGTGTATCTTATTCTCTCATCCCTGCGTTGGTCTGCACCCAGTGCCCTGGTGTAGTCCCACAGATGCTGGTCTGACCCCCCCAGACTCTGCGGTCCCCTTGCCATCTGACTGCTTTCTGATCAGGGAAAAGAGCACGCAGCCTCAATTCCTTCCCCTCTTGTCCTCTGTCACAGCTTCTGAATCATTCACCAGCTCAGTGGATTGACGCCCTTATGGATTGTCTATGGCAGTGGTTCTCAACCTGTGGGTCGTAACCAATGAAAATATATCCTGCATATCATATATTTATGATTCATAACAGTAGCAAAATTACAGTTATGAAGTTGCAACGAAAATAATTTTATGGTTGGGGGTCACCACAACATGAGGACCTGTATTAAAGGGTCGCAGCATTAGGAAGGTTGAGAACCACTAGCTACGGCCACTTAAAATGCTCCTGGCACCGAACGCTCTATATTCCGAAGCTGTGAGCCGCTCGATGCAGAGTCTGGTGAAGATGAGTCCTCTGTGGTGTGGGCGTCAGGTGACTCAGAGCACACCCAGGCTGGCGCAGCGGTGCTGACAGCCCCAGCAGGCTGCTGCCTCACATATATAGGCAGCTAAAATCCCAGTTCTCCTCATGTGTACCACTGCTGAACTTCAATTACAGAGATACAGGTCTGAAGTCAATACAGAAAACTCATGTAGTCCAAATTTTTGTGTTTGTATATAAAACATTCTTATATTTGGTAAATTCTAAATGAACAAATTCCTCCAGATTAATGCACATAAAATGATAAAAGAAGAAAGATGTGATCTATTTCACAAAATCCTAGTCTCTTTGACCTTTCTCTTCTGGGAGCTCCCTTCCCCAAGCCCACTTCCTGCCACACACGACACGACACCTGGTAGCAGGTCTGAGGTGGCACTGTCCCTTCTTCTGACACCTCCCTCGCCTGCTCGGCAGAGCACTAGGTCCGGCTGGGAACCAGGCAGCTACAATAAGACCTTGCCCTGCGGAGCCGCCCTGTCTGCCCTCAGCTGCGACTGTTCCTTCAGCTTCATCTGACACTTCACAGCTAAGCTGTGATGACGACTCTCTGAGCACAGGCAGGTTCCTGACAGGCTGACCTGGGCTTCCTGCTCTGTCCCTGTGGAATCCAGTCTGATTGGTTTAGTGATAGCCTACCCCTGCACCTGCACTGGGATGTCCCGTCCCCCGGGGCCAGCCTTCAGCAGGATCCCATCATGTGGGCTGGGCCAGCACCCCTTCCCTAGCACTGACCAGTCCTGCTCCTGGGCCGTGTACTCCTAGAGTCTCCCTAGCAAGACTCCAGGGCAGCGTCTGTGAACAAGGTCTCCCCATGTTAACGAGAGTCATAGGCCTGTTCTTCTCAGCAGGTATCCTCGGCTCTGCGGGGTGGGTCTCTGCTCAGACACAGGACATGCGGACACTCTCCACTGTGCGGCCATCTTCTCACCTTTCTTCACGGTGTCCTCTGAAGCACGGAGTTTCACGTTGTGGTGGAGTCCTGCTCCTGTTTTTCCCTGGTGTCACGTCTGGGACCATGGTGGGATGGCAGGGCCTCTTCTCCACACTTTTCCCCAGCCAGCAGACTCACTGGAACCAGCTGCTCTGCTGCTGGCAGTGACATCCTGGGGCACAAAGTGCTCTGTGGACTCCTGAACTTGAACTGCGAGTCCCTGTGTGAAGTTTCTGAGGTTGGGTGTGATGCTTGTTCCATCCCCAGGAGGGCTTCTCCTGGTGGGCTCATTCTCTGGTTCCTCCCCTTAGCTGGAACTTTCCTTTTTAGAGACAAAGTCTAGCTCTGTACTTGCTGGCGTGCAGTGGTACTACCCTGGCACAAGTGATTTTCCGCCGCAGCCTCCGAGAGGCTAAGGGCTACTGCACAGGGTTTAGCTGTGCCTCTAATCAGCTCCCAGTTGCCTTTAGCTACTGCCTGCACTGTCCCGGGAGTGCCCTTCTGCTTGCCGTTCTCCCACCCACTGCAGGCAAGGTTAACTCCTCTGCAGGACAGCACAGGCCCCCTTTCCAGGCTGTTTCTCCCCTAGGAAAACTGAGTTCTGGGGCTGGGGTGGGGGACAAGGCAGGTTTCTCCCTGATACCCTGCTTCAGGGCCAGCTCCCCCTCCTGTGGGAACCGCCTCGTCCCAGGCTGGGTGGGGTGATGGGCCAGTCACACTGATACCTGTGCTCATGGTGGAACCCCCATCCCATCAAGAGGGCTGGGTGGAGGAAACCCCACTCCTCTGTGCCCCCCCCCCCCGGGGCCTAGGGTGGGGCACAGCCCCAGACCTCCGACCTTGCTCTGGCTGGAGTGAAGCAAGGTGACAGTCTAGGCGTAAATGGGTGTGGGCCGGTTTCTCCTTCTGAGGGATGAGTGCTGACTGTGCAATCTGAGGAGCTCTGACACACACCAGCACCAGCACAGATGGCTAACACCCTGCTGGCCGGCACGCCTGCAGTCCCGCCAGCACACGGCATGCTCCCCTCTACTGCACATGGGCCACCAGGAAACCACGTCCAGGCTCCCTCCCCGAGTTGTGCTCCTCTCATCCTCCCACCGTGGGCGCTGGGTGTCCCTTGACTGCTGTCACCCCTGCTGGCACTGACACTTTCTCATGCTGCTCTTTGTCTTGCTCTGAACTTTGGTCCAGGGCACCAAGGACCTGGACCTGAGGGCAGGTACAGCTGGCCATGGGCTCACAGCAGTCCAGGCCAGGGCAGGAGTCCCTGGATGTTCACATCAGGACAGAGTTGGTTTCCTGGGATGATGAAAACCCTCTAAAACCCAAGTCAAAAGATTCTGGGGGCACTGAGTCTACATCAGAGTGACGGAGTTTGAAAGTGTGAATAAAATGCAGGTGTTGAAGAACTCCTCCTTCTGGTCTTAGATTACGTGAGAAACTCCCATGGAATAGTCTCCAATCTCATCTGTAACCCAAATTTCCCTTTTTTTCTTTTTGCAGTTTTTGGCCGGGGCTGGGTTTGAACCCGCTACCTCCAGTATATGGGGCCGGCGCCCTACTCCTTTGAGCCAAAGGCGCTGCCCCAGATTTCCTTTTATTAGTGGAAATTCCTATTCTGCCCGCTGTCTCTCCTTCTACCCTCCATCTGGTTCCTTTCTTCGAGGACACAGAAGGGCTAACAGGGCCGGTGTGGTGTGGAGGCGGGAGAGGTCAGGTCGGCCCTGAGTTTTAAACACACGGAGGCTGGTTTGAGGCTCACTGGTAGTCTGCAGGGAACGTGGGCATAAGACAATAATGATTCTGGGACTTGGCAAAGGTGGGAAACGACCCCATTCTCTCATACCTCGGTCTAAACCTAAAGTAAAATTCTGTAATGTCTTGCACGTTTGAGTCGGCGTTGCCGCTGTAACATGACTAGCACACAAACCGAATAGGCGGCCCTCTGCTCAGTACCCAGAATTACGAGCGTTATGCATTTCCTGGAAAGAATGAGGATAGCTATTCAACAGTGAAATACATTTTGAAGGACTAAAATTGAAAAGTCTGTTCCTAGGAGACCTAATATGAGGCAAGGCAATCTGATCTGTCTTCTTTTACAGTACAGTAATTGTTGGCGTGACAAGTGAGTCTCCTATTTTTAGTTCACAAATTATTTTGGAAGTACCTTAAAAACAAATTTAATGTGAAATGTGAAACACAAGAGGAAGTGTAGAGACAGTGTTGTAATCCTGTGTGGAACTTTCCAGAAACTTGCTGTCCCTCTGTCTCCTTTACCTCTGACTTGTTCTCCCTCCAGAGTTCCCTTAGTTCCTTGTATCATGTTTTTTCCACAGGCTTCTGCATATTTTGTCTTAGTGAAGTTCTTTCCTCTATTTTCACTCTTTAGAATTAAAATGGAAAATACTATTTCTTTTTTTTTTTTTATTGGCGTTTGATCTTCAGTGTTTTTCTCTTTTCTTTTTTATTTTTGTGACAGGAAGGAGTCTCCCTCCATCACCTTGGGCAGAGTGCTGTGGTGTCAGTCAGCTGAGCTCGCAGCAACCTCAAACCCCGGGGCTCAAGCAATCCTCCTACTTCAGCCTCCCCAGTAGCTGGGATTTACTACATCTACTACATCTACTACAACACACGGCTATTTTTTCTATTTTTAGCAGAAATGGGTGTCGCTTTTGCTCAGGCTGGTTTCAAACTCCTGCACTTAAGCAATCCACCGACCTTGCCCTCCCAGAGTGCTGGGATTACAGGTGGGAGCCACCACGCCCGGCCAGCACCTTTACTATTACGTTGTTATTTGAGAGATTCATATGAAATTTACCTTCTAAGATCCTAAAAAACACAGAACACAGAGCCCTTCTGGTAACATAATACTTCTTTGCTTGTGGACAGGTCCAGTGCCTCCTTTCAGAGTGGCCCAAGCCAGGCCTTCCAGAGGCTGCAGGGCACGGGGTGTGTCAGGAGGTGCCGAGGGGCAGCAGACGTGTTTCTCAAGTGACTTATCTGAGAGGGCTTTTCTCTTTAGACCCCAGCAAGCCTGGCACAGCCTGGCTTCAGAGTGCTCTCCTGCACCTGTGGCTTTGTGTCGGGTGTGTGGGATCACTCCATTAGAGTCTTAATCTGAGTGAGGCTGGCCCTGCCGACATTCATTCACGAGTTTCCCTTTGCATCTAACCCCACCCCACCCTAGTCTGTCTGTCTGTCTGTACTGAGGGGTGCTGCGGCTGTGTGCCAGGTTGCTCTGGGCTGACAGGCATGCTTTGTTTTTCCAGACATGTGAGCACGGATGTTCCTTTGCTCCTTCCTGCCATCTGGCTGGGGGGCTCACGGCCCTCCGTGTGCGCTGGTGCCGTTCTGTGGGGCGGAGCACCTGGATTGTGACCAGGGTTTGGGGGGCAATCAGCTGCCTTACACTTAGATCTGCGTGGACACAGGAGTGAAACACACTCTTTCCTAAACCTTGTCTGTGTGACCTTTATGTCCCAGGCAGGGTACAAAGTATTTCACAAATAGTAACTCACTTAACCTCCACAGTGACCTTCCACAGACGAGGACCAGACCACGTGTGGGCAGACCCGATGCTGTGCAAGGTGACACAACCTACTCAGGGCCACGGTGTCCGAGGGCTGAGCCAGGGCTGGAGTCTGTCCTACGGCAAACCCAGCTCCTGGGCCCTGTGCACACTCAACCCAGTGGGTGCCCAGGAAGAGGCAGAGGAGAGGGACTCCGGAGACAGGGGATGTGAAGGGGGCTTTCACTGAGCCCTGGAAATGGCAGAGCTGTCACAGGCAGAGAGAGAAGCTCTAAGCAGCGGGAAGGGTGAAGCCACCACACATGGCCTTGTCTGGCATCAGCAAAGCAACCGCTCCGTGGGCAGGCTGGGAATCGGAGGTGGGACAACATTAGGTAGGACCTAGTTTGGAGGCAGAATGCAGGCTGCAGGAACAGACTCTCCTGAAAGGTCCTGGGCCCGACAGGTGCAGCCACAATTCAGGAAGGCCAAGGGCTGCTGTGAGTGTGGCAGGAGCAAGGGTCAGGGCTGTGCACTCACTGGGCTGTGCCTCTGCAGCCCTCTGCCGCCCACCTGGAGCCGAGAGCCGAGGAGCACAGCTCAGAGCTGGGACACAAGTGATGCTTTGAGGATGGTTTCTGGTTGGGACAGATGGGTTGCCACTCAGCACCAAAGGGGTGAGGCCTGGTGGGCTATGAGGCCGATGGCCCTGTGTGCTAATCATGTAGGGCACGGAACTCAACCCCCCAGATGGTTATGACTTCCAGGGTAAAACCTCCTTGCTTCATCCTGTTCCCTCAGGCCCAGGATTTTCAGGTAGGACACTGACCAGTCTCAAATAAGAATTGTCAGTAGCTAAATTTTCTAGCAGGCAACAGAGTGAGGCTGCCTGAGAAGCTGACCAGTGGCCA
The DNA here is from genome assembly GCA_963573935.1 of Arctocebus calabarensis. Classification (NCBI taxonomy): domain Eukaryota; kingdom Metazoa; phylum Chordata; class Mammalia; order Primates; family Lorisidae; genus Arctocebus; species Arctocebus calabarensis. Next base: position 29,461 of record CAUYON010121291.1, read on the forward strand.
CGGGGTGGTGTCTCAGAGATAAAGACCAAGTGGTCACTTGTTTGAGCCTTCAGCGGCTCAGGCCACCCATCTGCTTCTGTCTCCAATTCCTCTTTCTCTCAGTCAAAGTTCCCAGCCAGGCATGGCTCCCTGGTCTGAGAATAGTGCACTCGAGCGGCACCCCTTGCAGACGATTCTCCTCGTCCCCCAGAGATTCCCCCCTCCTGCTGTGTCCTTGGCGTGGGCAGGCCAACGACCTTAGAAGCTGTTCCTACAGCTGCAGGGAAGGGTGGGGTGATTTGTGCTGGGCCTTCCAGGGTGGGACTGACAGAGGTGAGGCAGGAACTCACCACTCCTGGGGACCTTCTTGGCCAACAGGGCCCCGTCCCAGCTTTCTGCATTGCTAAGGCCACTTTGCAGCCTGACTTCCCTCAGCCCAGTGCACGCAGCTCAGGGGCTCTTCCCAGCACAGTATTATCAGCGAGGTAGAACTCCTTACGTTCTAGTCACTACTTTCCAATTGAGACAGGGTGTGTCCACGGTCATCCGTGTCAGCTCACCTGCCATGACAATCTCTGTGCACTCACACACAGCAGCTGGTGCAAAGGAGCCAGGACTCGACAGCATCACGCCAGACTGCTGCGAGAGCCAGACCTTCTCTCAGGCCCATGAATTTGATCTGGATATTTTCTGCATCATTTTGCGTTATTTACATAATTAAAACTAAATAATCACCTGGCCGAGCAAAGCGCCCCTCGGCCCCCCCACACCACCCTGCGTCCCTGTGCAGGTACCTGCAGGGAGATGCGGCCGATGCCGCTGAGCAGCTGCGGCTCCTGCTCTGGGAGGTGCCTGGCGACCGAGCGGTAAGCCTCCACGGCAAGCACGTAGTCCTAGGGGAACCGGGGACACATTTAGAGCTGGGCAGATCTCTCAGGTTTACACGTTCAAAAGAGCACATGTGCACAGATGGTGTGTGGACGGAGGACACGCTGACCTCTGAACCAAGGGAAAGCAGGGCACCTGAGCAGGTTCTCGGCCTGACAACCAAAGCAGGGTTCTGAGATCTGTGTGACCAAGTGGGTGACGTTTTGAGGGTTATGGAGCTTTTGGTCTCGGTGACAGCTCCATGCTACCCCACAGTCCCTCCTTAAGGGTAAGGCCTGGTGGCCACCATCTCACTGTACCTCTGTTGTTATGGGCGAGTGGCTAATACCAATTGTATTGAGCTTCCAGACAACACGTGGGGACAGACCCAGTCAGATTTTCCAAGTGTGAGGACACTGGTTTCGGAGAAGTCTTGCCAAAGGCAGGCAGGACACAGCGGTCAGCTTGTCTCCAGCCTCTAACAACCTGGTATCCTCTTCAGTGTGACATGACATGCTCACCATTAATAGTGGCCAAGCAAGCGTGGAGAGCCAGGTGCCATGGCACTGGAAGCAGGGCCACCAGTGGGGTTTTCTCCTGACTTATTCAGTAAAACCCTGGAAAGTATCTTTATTTCTTTTTTTTTTAATTTATTGTTAGGAACTCATTGGGGATATAAGAAGGTACCTTTATTTCTTTATTCTTCCACATTTTCACTGTCCTCCAAGCTAGGACCGGAGTCACTAGTTTGCTAATTGGGATGTTATAGAGAAAGATGACAAGACTCCTGTTTAGCAGGACAAAATGTAAAGACTCCCTCCATTCTGGAACCTTCAAGCACAGCTCGTTAAAACTAATACCCTTCAAGGCCAGATGCTCAGGAGTCAGACAGCACGCGCCTCAGTCTCCTTCTCCACCCTTCTTGCTCCTGTCAGTGACTGGTGGGGCTGACCTTCTGGTGTGTGAGTGTGTGGGCAGGAGTGTGCACACCTGGGCTCTTGGGGAAGCTGAGGCTGCTGCTGTCTGCTTAGGGTTGGGTCTAGTTTTGGGAAATTGCGGGTGGCAGCCCCAATTTCAGATGAGTGGCATCACGTAGGGACTGTCTGCTCAAATCCAATGCATACACCTTGCTTGTTTCAAGTGAACCAAAGGCAGACTTTGTTTTTCTTTCTTTCTTTCTTTCTTTTGAGGCAGAGTCTCACTTTGTCCCCCTTGGTAGAGTGCCTTGGCATCGAAGCTCACCGCAAACTCAAACTCTTGGGCTCAAGTGATTCTCTTGCCTCAGCCTTCCAAGTAGCTGGGACTGCAATACGCCTGCTACCACACCTGGCTATTTTTAGAGAAGGGCTCTCACTCTTGCTCAGGCTGGTCTCCGACTCCTGAGCTCAGGCCAACCACCCACTTGGGCCCCCCAGAGTGCTGGGATTACAGGCCTGAGCCAATGCCTGGCCTAGACTTTGGCTTTCTTGTCCCTAGAGCGTCAGTGGGTCACGCTTGTGTCTCCCTCACCCTAACAAAGCTCCTGGACAGGGCGCTCCCTCCTAGTAAGAGATGCTGTGGACAGTGTCACTGCCTTAGCAAGCCTGTGTCAGTGCCCAGGAAAGGTGACCTGATCCAGCAAAGGACAGGTTTAAAAGACCAAACAATGATCCTTGATGGGAAAGGTTATCTTAAAACACTGCTCTCCCAGGAGCATAATTCTGGGTAATGCAGAGTCTGGGACCAAGCGGGAAGGCTGAACTTCTGGCTGATGGGTGGCCACTCCCTCAAGGCCAACCCTTGGGGCAGATGGGACAGGACAGGATAGCTGCCAGAAGCTGGCTGTGTGGGGGATGAATTCTGGCCTGTTTCAAGGAGCCTTTTTCAAACAAACCAGATGAGGATGTAAGACTGTGTTAGAGAACTTCTTCAAGTTGGTTATTAAATTGTTGATTTACTTGGATGGAGAAAATAAAGCCCCTTCAAGGGAAATGGTTAAAAGCCACTCTTCAGCGGCAGCTCAGTTAACTGTCCAGATGACACACATTTGACTTTGAAAAGGACATAAATGACCAGCCACCAGGGACAAGCCCATTTCAGCTCAAACCCCACCCTCTTCTTTCTGTAGCCACACTTGTTCAGTGTCTGTGAAACTAGATTCACAACCATTCGGCAACCTGAGAGGACTTGTGTAGTGTGGTGGTGCGTGCAGCTGCACAGGTGGAGGGGAGAAACCGGGCAGACGCGAGGCGTGCTTTGGGGGAGATGTGTACTGGGGCTCATGAGGCAAAGGACACGTGTGCAGGGTGGTCTGTGTTGTGGGCAACCTATGGAGAGGAAACAACACGGGAGAGCGGGAATGGTCAGGTTTTTAAAGCTTTGTGACACATGCAACCCTGCCTTATACAGATTATGCAGATATTTGAGGCTATAATATAAGAATAGATTTCTCATCATTAAGAAGTTAAATATTTATTTCATTGTAGTAATAATGTGATTCAAAATATATAAGTGGCTGATTGAGTAACTCGTTAACTGACAGACATAATTTAATTATGACGACACCCTATGTGTTAAGACCATACTTCTGCTATACCAAGTACGGTCACTAGCTGACAACAGAATGCACATGCTTGAATCAGCCTTAACTGCAAAATTTTTTCACTCCTTTTTTTAACTTGTAAAAATGAAAGATTAAGCTAAACTTTCAAATTAAATTATATCCATTGTAAAAGTATTTTTGAAACACAGTATGTTCTGTATTAAGTCCCATTATTATAGGTAGAAGACTTATATTTGGCGCCTGCTGTTATAACTACTCCAACAAAGAAAAGTATTTTTGTTTCATAATTTTCTATTATTGTGTCTTTAAAAAGCAAATAAAAACCCACAAGTAGAGCAAGTAACTTCCTTTCCTGAAGAGTTTTAACCCCATGATTAATGAAACATCAGTCTTTTAAGTTTATAATTTGTTGTTCAACTCTTTGCATGAGAATGTCCTGACAAGCTGGTGACCTTCAGGTGAAGCTGACAGCAGCCTTGAGGGTAGAGGTCGCCGTGGACTGCTCAGGCCACTAGGTGGGGTGTCAGAGTTGGCCACAGTGGCATGGGGAGAACGGCCTGCTCTGGAGCAGAGAGGATGGAAGCGGGTCACTGCTGAAGCCTCCTCCCACCCGTGGAGTGAGCAGGGTAGGGGCTCCTGGGGGCTGCTCCTCGCTCTCCTCAGAGGGTCAGGAGGCAAGGACAGTGGCACAGTGACTGCAGGCAACTGGCCTTGAAAGCAATGTCTGGGTGGCAACAGAGGGAAAAGCCTGTTCTGAGCAAAGACACACAACTAAAACCTGTAACCTTTGCTCAGTGTGGTAGAGAGGAAAGCGGGGTGTCAGAGTTGAAGGTGTTTCACAGGTCTTGGCTCCAGATCCTCATTCTAAAGGGGGAGGCTGAGGCTTGTGGATGAGGGTGGCAGCATCAAGGTCACTTGGTTCCAGGGTCCCATGGCAGTCAGCATCACACCTTGCAGAGGTGTGGGGATTAGGTGGGGCCCCGGGGGCAGGTTGCACACCTTCCTGCTCGTGGGTGTGAATCCACACCAATACCTGCCTGCAGAAAAGTGCCCAGGACCATGGCCACCTCCAGGGCAGCCCTGCAGTGCTAACCTGAGCCCTGGAGCACACCTCTTTGCCTGGCGAATTGCCTGCTTTGCTGCACTGATTGAGCTCAGGAATGACCTTGGGCAGCTCGACAGTGGCTGTGGGAGGAATTATGATCTGTCTCAAAACAGCCCAGAAGATGTGGAGCCGCTGGGGACGTCTGCTGCTAATTGATTCCAAACAGCAGCTCTCAGTGCCAGCAGCCAGCTGAGCGCCACCACCCTGTGGCTGCCATGCCCACGCGCAGGGCGCATTTCAAACAAAGAGAGAAGCTGGACCATGCTGCCGCTTGGGCTGGGGGCTGCTCCAGCGAGAACACACTGCAAACACAGAAGATGACGCCTCGCTTCAGCTCCTTGAGTTCTGAGCTGGTTCCCTGGGCGTCTGAAAGCTCTGGGGCAAAGTCCTAAGAAGTAGGTCTTGTAGGGCGGCCTATCTTCAGATGCTGTAAGCATCAATCACAAAATCAAATTGAGATTAAAAAAGAAAAAGCCCTCCACAAAGACAGGGAGAACAAAGGACACCTTTTTGGAAAGAAATTCAGAGCAAAACTGGGGCAAACAATGATTTAACTAAATCATTTGGATACACATTTAATCAATTAAATTTGATAATGTAAATTCTACATTCTATTGAAATTTATGATAGGAGAAATGGAAGTAAATTTAGCTCCAGAGCATATTTCTGGGTTCTGCACAGAACAGGCCAGGACACGGCTGGGTCCTCTGCTGGGGGAAACCCTCACCTTCCCACGGTCTCAGCCAGGAGCCCCCCAGACCCACATACCTTCATCAGGAGCAGACAGTTGGCCATGGAGTATGTCACCCGGCCCAGACGTGACCGCCACAGCTGGAGAGATGCTGCAAAGAAAGAGCAGCTCTTGAGTGTGCACAAGGGAGTGAGGGCTTCTGGCCTCCAACCCAGGGCCCCTCTCCCTAACTCCGCTGGGTTCAGCCTGGGATGTTCATGGCGCTGTGAGCCACCAGGGGCAGCAGCAAGCCTTGCTAGTGCTCACTCTGGAGCCACGGGAGCTGGCCCTGCGGAGCCTGCCTGTGGGATCAGACGAACAGTGCGGCAGTGACAGGCGGGTGGGCGATGGCTCTGCTTCAGCCCCAAGAAAAGACCAGACAATCTGACCTGAGCCGTTTGCAAGCTGGGACCCTAAGAAAACAGTGGACCTGACATAAATGGCCACCATCTGCCTGCAGCTGTGAATCAGCTGGGAAGGTTGAGGGTGGCTGCAGAGACCCCCAAAGCTGAACCTAAGAGCCTGCTGACCTCTGGGCTGCACCTGTGCCCAGCCACAGGCCTCTCTGCCACTGGCTGCAAGGAGTACCACACCTGGGTGTGAGACTCAAGTGCTGGGCTCCATGCCAGTTACCTATGACCTTGGGCCAAGGACTGACCTCCTCAAGGCCTGGTGCCTTAATCTTTTGGATGGAAACCATCCCTGGAAACAATAAGCTCTATCTTCTTTCTGGGGCTTTGTGAGGATCAGCCACAATAATGGGTTCAAAAGTGCTACCATGAGGTTAAAGTGCTTTTCACCTATCAGGCAGAATGACAGCACAGGATCAGAGCCACCTTTCCTGGCTGTGTGCACGCTGCCATGCTGTCAACCCATGGGGCCACATGTGGCTCGGCTATGGGGAGCAGCTGACTGTGACCTGGGCCTGGTACAGCCTTCCTGCTCTCTCTCTGCACCCAGTAGTCACCAGCCATCTCTGTGGGCTCTGTGTGGTCCGCCAGAGTCCCCTGGGAGCTGCCGTGGGGTGACAGGAGGGCTAACCAATGGCTTCTGCTCAGGATGAGGCCTGGGCCAAGACCTGAGCTGCTTTGAAACCTTGTGCACCTTTGTGCTTTACACTGACCTGCTCTCCCCCTGTAGCCCACCTTTCGCCGCCACACCAAAGGTCAGTTTTGAGGTGAGGGTCATCTAGAAATTATGTTTATTCTTAGAGTACTTAGGAGTACACAGAAACTTAATTGTGAGAATTAAAAACTTAACTCATTTTGCCTTTTAGCAATTAAAGGTACATAGAGATGCTTACCACATTATTTTGTGAAAAGAAATTCTGAACACTATCTTTTCTTAATGAATGTAAAACACAGATTGTTTCAATGAATTGTAGATTTATTTTGATCGTCTTTACAGATTCCTTTCCAGCCCTAAATCTTCCCCTAGTCTCATGAATGTGCTGAGCAATGTGACTTTCTGACAGATGTCCAGGAACTGCCTTTTGATCTCTAACAGCTGTGTGCTCGTGCCCACTAAAGAGGTGCATCTCAGATGGGTACAGGTGAAACTTACTAAACGCAGAATATAAAGGTCTTAACGCCATAACTAAGAAAATGCCATGAAGGCTATGTTAAACAGTTTGATGAAAATATTTCAGACTGTATATGAAACCAGCACATTATACCCCATGATTGCATTAAAGCACACAGCTATGATTTAATTAAAAAAAAGAGAGAGAGAGAGTCGCCCTGTGAGGATGGATTGGCTGTGGGGCCAAAAATGCTGGAGAACAGGGTGTCCATGTGCACAGGGCGACTCCTCTCTTTCAGACTGGCTTGTTAATTTATTTGCAATTAAATCACAAGAGAGATAGCGTACACACGTGCACACACATTTTACACACCTAAACCTGTTGGGTATGTGGCGTTTCGTAAAGGACACATCATTTAAGAATAAATGGGCCTAAGGCCCACTCATGGCCTGGCTCTTGGTCTGGTGTCAACCTGCAATTATCTCTTCAGGTTTTGGCTCAAGTCTCCTCAGAGCTGGCTGGAGAGGGAACCCCCAGCTTGCCAGTGCAGCCCCACTGGCCAGTAGCTCCTGAGAAGCCCTCTGCACATCAGGCATGAGATAGCCATGACCCTGCACTCAGGAGTTCAGGCAGAGCAGGACAGACACGGTGGCAAGGGGAGAGGCCTGGGCAGCTAGGCTGGGGGGTGGTGCTGCCCCAGAAACAAGGGAGTGAGGATAGGGGGTGGGGCCGCTCTGGGGAAACATGACTAGGAGCTCACTCTTGCTAGTGCCCTGCATACTCTCACTGAGCACACAGACTGGCACTGTACATGCCATACACCGTGCACATCTGCATTGTGTTAACCTACAGTACACACACATATCATACACACCTGCGCCGCACACCGCAGCACCACACACATTATATATTGTGCACACCTGCACCATACATAGGTACATTGCACATAATATACACCGTGTACACCTGCACTTCACACATCATACACTGTGCACACTTGCACCAAACATATCTGCACTGCAAGATATTCACTGTGTACACCTGCATTGCACACATCATATACCATGCACACCTGCACCATACATATCTGCATTGCACACAATATACACTGTGTACACCTGCACCATACATATCTGCACTGCACACAATACACACAGTGTACACCTACACTGCACAGATCGTACACTATGCACACCTACACTACACCATACATATCTGCACTGCACACAATACACTGTGTACACCTGCATTGCACAGATTGTACACTGTGCACACCTGCACCATACATACCTGCATTGCACACAATATACACAGTGTACACCTGCACTGCACAGACTGTACACTGTGCACACCTATACATCTTTACTGCACATACGATACACTGTGCACACCTGCACTGCACACACCTGTTCCATACACATCTGAACCATGCACTCCTGCACTACACACATTATACAACACTGTGTAGAACTGCTCCATACACATGTGCACTGCATACACCTGTACTGTGTACACCTGCACCACATACACCTGTGCCACACACATTACACACCATGTATATCTTCACTGTGCACACTTCACCTCACACCTGCACTGCAGACATATGTACCATGCACACCTACACAGACCACCCACATCTGCTGTGTACACATCTGCAGTGCACACATCACACAGCATACACACCTATACATCACACCTGTACCATGCACACCTACACTGAATAAACCTGCATGGCCCACACCTGTGCCATGCACATCTGCAGTGCACACAACTGCAACACACATATACGCTGTACATACCTGCACTGTGTGCACCTGTACCACACACATGCACTGTACACATCTGTACCGTGCACACCTGTACCACACATCTGCACCTGTGCACCTGTGCTGCACACATCTATACTGTGTGCACCTGTACCCCACTCGCTGCAGTTAAAACAGTGTTGACATAGTGCAGAGCTGCATCTGTCAATCCCTCAGCCCTGGGCAAAAGAGCCCAGCATCCTTGCCTTGGCTCCCAGGCTCTGCTCACAGCACCTATTTTCCTCTCCAGATCCCTTGCAACAGACCCAGGCTGCACATACCACACAGGACACCTCCCCAGGCTCCACTGGCCAGTCTCCTTCCTCTGTGCTCTCCTAGACCTCTTTGGTGCGGAATACTGACTGGGTTTGTGTGATTACAGGAAGGTGCATCTTCAGAGAGCAGGCTCAGGCCTGAGACTATTCATTGTTCTCAACAGTACCAACCACAGGGGCTGGTTTACCCAGAAAGGAGAAAGTGAGTGAATACTTAGTGCTCAGTGCACTGACAAGGGGAAGAACAAAGCCTGCTGGGGACTATCTGCTGACCCCTCTAGCTGGCTGTGCCCGGCCGGCTCACCTTGCCTGTTCTCCGGGGTCATGCTGCTGACACTGCCGTCCTCAGCCAAGCCGTGCTCCAAGTGGCCCAGGATCTGTAATCATTTCAAATGATAAACCATGAAGATGCATTTGCACCTAAACTCTGTCATGGTATACTCTTGGTACAGCAAATTTCACTTATCACACATTGCTGGTCACTGTCACACAGGGTGACAGTCAGTGGCTGGGGACTCTGCCCCCAGGTGAGGGTGGAATTGGAATTTATGTTGCTCATAAAGCATCTCAGACATTGTACGTAAGCATGGTTTTTTCTTTTTAGAAAAGCATGGAGTACGCTATACATGAGAATGATAATTCACTTGTGTGAAAATATCAGCCTTATTCCTCCAAGGCAAAGCAAGGTGCTGGAGCCTTTTCAGGTGTCAAATAATTAGGTGCAACTGTTACTTCTGTAGTTTTTGTTTGGTTAGTAACTTTTAGTTGCTTCTTCTGCGTTTTGGTTTTCTATAAAGTAAAAGCTGCTGAATTTGGGTAAAGAATTTATTTTTTCTGAGAGCAGAATGAGGAGAAAAGAATCAAAGGAGAAAAAATAAAGAAATGTTAACTGACCACAGTCCATGAGCTACTGAGGAAAGATCCTTCACCTAGTGGGTGGGTCATCTTGCCAATCATCACTTCCCTGATGGCCCCAACTCTCCTCCGGGGATGAGGAAAAGAAGTGAAGAAGCCACTGGGGTCATTCCCCTGCCCAGCCCCCTGGTCTACGGGGAGCGGGCACTGGAGGGGCCTCACCTCACCTGTGGGAGACTGTCATGACTGAAGAACAATTTTCTGGGAACAGGAAGGGTTTTTTTCCTCTTAATGGCTATCTATCTCGGGCCACCTTAATGCTTCAAAGGACACACCTAGGGATCAAAATTGTGACTTTGAAGAAAATCTAGCTGGTTTAAACCAGGTCAGATGACATTTTTCAGTAAGTCTGTCTTCTGCTGAATAATCATAAACATAGAAACTGGCAAGAAAGAGTTGGTGTTACCAGGAATCTAAATTATCTCAAGCATGGGCGGAATGGGGATGAGACAAGAGGAAAGCCCTACACCCAAACCAGACTAGGTGCCGCCCTGCCCTGAGCCCGCACACTGCAGCCGACCCCGGGTCCCACTCGCCAGGCGCCGCCCTGCCCTTGAGACAATCTGAATCGTTGTGACAGCGTGCAGACGGCTGAGTGTTAGATGATGGCTGAGGGTGAGGCTCAGCCTGCCCTTTACACCCCATGTTGAAGATCACCTCCACATGCTGAGGGCACGGCAGTGATCTACACCCTGCTGATGACCTCCACGTGCTGGTAGAGAGCAAGAGGACACGCACCGTGGGCCATGCTAGTCTCAGCCTGAAGGCCCCAGCAGCTGTCCTGGCAGTGGGGAGAAGTGGGGTACTGCAGAGGGGCAGCAGGGAAGAGAGGACTTTCCCACCCCAGGGGTCACGTTCACAGCGGGAGGCACCACCTGCTCCGGGTGGTTTTTCAGGTATGTCTTCTCACGAGTCCTGCTTGTCCCCAGGTGTGCGTCTACACAGCTGGGGCCACATGGATAAGGGATGGAGACCCCAAACAGCGCTCCAACGGGCTGGGGGTGGGGCAGCAGGATCTGGGTCATCAAAGTGCTTCAGCTCTGAGGGCAGGGCAGCCAGGGAAGGGGACATTGCAGAGGCACGCAGACGCACTGGTCACGCCTTTCTGCTCCTCAGAGTGTATTTTCTATTTTTAGGGAGTATTATATAACGATGTCAATTAACAGGTCCAATGTAACCCAGAGGGCACCCTCGCATGCACTCAGCAGGAGCGGCACTCCCAGTTCAGAGCTCTCACTGCTGTCTGTCTAGACACGGTCGTCTGGCTTTGTATAGCAACCGTGCGCTGATTGACAAAAGGTTATTTCTGTAAAGGAGAGTGACAGACACACGCTCAACTCAAAGCTTGAATTATTTAGGAAATGCAGATACTGCAAGAAAAGTCTGAAAGTGTTTAGTCTGCAAATGTGGTGTGCTTGTGATTTCCTCCTTGCTTCCTTCTGTCCTGGACAAAGGGCCAGAGCCCAAGTCTAAATCAGACACTAATTAGCAGCCCTTGTGCATTTCCCAGAGGAATAAAGGCATACGCACCAGACTCAGATCGCTCTGGAGGATGCTCTGGAAAGTATGCCGGGAAGCACGGTTTAAGCTGTAAGGCCGATGGCATCACAGGGCCTGGAGGTGCAAGGACGGCTGCTATTTCTGTGTTTTTTTTTTTTGTTGTTTTTTTTTTAAGACAGAGTCTCAAGCTGTCTCCCTGGGTAGAGTGCTATGGCATCACAGCTCACAGTAACCTCCAGCTCTTGGACTTAAGCAATTCTCTTGCCTTAGCTTTCCAAGTAGCTGGGACTACAGGTGCCCACTACAACGCTGGCTATTTTTTGTTGCAGTTGTTATTGTTTTAGCTGGCCTGGGCCGGGTTCGAACCCGTGAGCCTCGGTGTATGTGGCTGGTGCCCTACCCACTGAGCTATGGGCACCTTTTGCTATTTCTATTTTATTTGGTATGAAGACCCAAGACCAAATTGCTGTCTTCACCTCCACCCACTTTATTTATTTTTGAGACAGAGTCTCACTTTGTCGCCCTTGGTAGAGTGTCACTGTGTCACAGCTCACAGCAACCTCAAACTCTTGGGCTCAAGTGATTCTCTTGCCCCAGCATCCTGAGTAGTTGGGACCATCGCGCCCACCACAACACCTGGCTTTTTTTAGAAATGGGGTCTCACTCTGGGTCAGGCTCGTCTGGAACCTGTGAGCTCAGGCCTCCCAGAGTGTTGGGATGACAGGCGTGAGCCACCGTGCCCAGCAGCTCCACCCACTTTAAATTAAGGATGTTCCAATCCAGGTGAACGTGCTGTTCCACGTGCCAGGCCTGTTGGGGTGACCTGAGGACATGTCTGTGACTGTCATTTCATGGTGCCAGTTCTCTGCTTCCTATGTGACCCCTGCACCCAGCAGCCCTGCTGACTGACACGCTCCCAGGGGACAGTGGATATTGCACTGGGGTGCGTATCCCTGCCCAGAGCATGATGAAAAGGCCACCAGGCTCAGAGACACGCACCACAGTGCTGGGAATGGATGAGTCTACGTTAATTCTGCAATTTAAAAAAAACAGAAAAGATTAAAAAAAATCTGTGGTTTTTTTTTCCTAACCACAGATGACCAGGGATGCAATGTGTTTTTAAGATAAACCCTGTGAACAGATTAATGGCTTTTAATGCTCTCGAGCAGGCCTTGGGTGGTCTGACGAGCCTGAGGGGTGAGCCGCAGAGGTGAGCAGGGTGCAGGTGCTGCATCCAGAGGAGCCCGCGCCCAGTTGGTGCCCCAGGTCGCCACCGTGACACACAGACACCACACGGCAGCTCCTGTGTGCAGGGCATTGGTCCAAGAGCTCCACAAATGTACTCCGTTCCTATGACAACCCTAGGAGGAGGTCCTGCTGTCACAATGTCACACAGATGGGGAGATGGGGGCATGGGGAGCCAGCCTCACTCCAGGCATGTCTGTGCTTTGAGTCACTGTGCCTGTCCCTCCCTGCTGAAGGCATTTGAGAAAGGGAGGACAGAGCTCTGGGGTCCACGTCCAGGACTTGGCTGTGGCCTGGATGGGACAAGGTGGTGGCAGGGCAGGGAAGGGAAGATGCAGATGGTGCCTGTGTTCCTGGCCGGAGCACCGGGGTGTCTTGCTCACTGCTCCATCTGCAGTGTCACAGTGGGAGCAATGCCCACCTGCTCAGAGGCACGGAGAGCTGCAGGGGACAGAGTGCCAGGCAGCTTCTGGAGTCAAGGCCTCAGTGGTGGAAGCTTGAGGATCCCATTGGCAGGAACAGGGAGTGCAAAGCAGGCCTGGGGACCCCGACCTTCTGTCTTTCAAGAATAGCAGAAGTGATTATAATTAGGGTGTTAGAAGCAGTGAGCCACGCCTGGCCCTGGCCCGACAATGGGGCCTCTGCACTGCAACGTCCAAAGCTGCGCAGAAGGGCCGCATGCTGCAGAGGCTAACTGTGCATCTCACCTGCTGTCCCCAACTGGCTCTAGGCGGGCCGAGGGCTCTGTGGAGCTGGGGCATCGCGCCATCAGGGTGGACAGGGCTCAGGAATGCAGCTGCTACCGGGAGCCACATTTTGCAGATGTGGCACGTGGTGGTTTTTAAGCACAGACAGGGTTCTGTTGAACTCAGAGATAAACCTGTGGAGGAGACTGTCACATCCCTGTGCAGAAGTCCCCTTGTGCCTTTGTGTGCAAGACAGTGTTGGCACAGAACACAGTGTTTGGCACCAGAAGATGCAGGTTCAAGTTCAGGCTGACCTTAGGCTATCTTCTCTAAATTTTTATTTCCTGAGTTTCCTATTTTCATATGCCTATATTACAAACTGCAGAACTCCAATGAGAACACAGTTGAAGAGTTCTGTAAACTTTAAAAATGCTAAACAAAGATGGATTACAAATAAAAGAAAAAGCAACAAGAAATTTAAAAAAGTTCCAGGTTTTCACTGGGGCTTCTCTTTGCCATTTTCCTTGTAACGAGGAAACCTTGTGCAAGGTTAGCTGGCTGTGATTTGGGAGCTGCCTTGGCAGAGGGTGAGAGCTGTAAGCTGTGCTGGGATCTGCCTATAGACCAGTGGTTCTCAACCCTCCTAATACTACGACACTTTAATACAGTCCCTCATGTTGTGGTGACCCCAGCCATAAAATTATTTTTGTTGCTACTTCACCACAACATGAGGAACTATATTAAAGGGTCGCAGCATTAGGAAGGTCGAGAACCACTGCTGTAGACAGCTGCAGGGTGAGGCTTCTCAGGGGCAAGTGGCACTCAGACGCCACGGTGGGACTGGAATCGGGGAGCGGCTGTCTTCCTGAGTGCAGTAAGGGGCTCTGTGTCCCACAGTGTGATAGGCCTGAGCTGACTGACCAGGTGTGGAGGTTAAAACACCTTCTACATTCTCCAACACTGTCCTCAAAACGTGGAGCTTCATCCCTGACCCTTGCCTGTGGGCTGGACTTAGTGGCTCTACTTTAACATCAGAAATCAGGTGGAAGTGACATGGCAATGCTGACGCTGTGATCTTCCAGATGAGGTCCTGAGAGACACTGCCTCCTCTTCTTTTGAGACAAAGTCTCACTATGTCACCCTGGGTAGAGTGTCACGACATCACAGCTCACAGCAACCTCCAGCTCTTGGGCTTAGGCGATTCTCTTGCCTCAGCCTCCCGAGTAGCTGCGACTACAGGCGCCCACCACAAGGGGGCTGTTTTTGTTGTTGTTGTTGCAGTTCTCCTCCTGTCCTCTTTCAAGTTCTCTGCAGGGAGCCAGCTGCCCTGGTGTGAGGACAGTCTGCAGCCCTGGGAAGGCCCCAGGCAGGACCTGAGGCCTCCTACCCACAAAGAGGACACTGGCAGGCTCTGGGACCCTGGAGGCCAGCACTCCTGTCCATGCAGATGCAAGGATGTGCCAGGCTGCAGCCACAGGAGATGCCCGGAGCCAAACCCCCTGAAGCTACTGAAGACCCCAGCCCCACAGACACAGAGAGATCACAAATCACTGTTGCTTTAAGCCACAGAACCTTGGAGATATTCCTTGTGCAGCAGCAATGGATAACTGACACACAGGTAAGTCAAAGTTACCCAGCACTTTTTATCGAAGGCTTCCCATGAGAAACAGTGCACTGAGGTCAGGGCATTCAATCACTTCGGAGGTTCACTTGTGTGTAAGCTGCAGATTCTGAAATGGGCTCCTCACTGGTGCCTTAGAATGGCCCTCTCTGAAGACAACTGCAATCGTGAGAGGGTGCAGGTGGAAATGGCCACAGCGATGCTGTGGGGCTGTCCTGTGCGGCAAGGAGGGCTCTGACCAGTGCTGAGGGTCTGTCCCCATTCAGCGATGGACAGGCTCTGAAGAACAATGCTGACAACTGTCAACACCCAACCCGGCCACAGTAGGGAGGGACGATGGATGTGTTATTTGGTTTCTTTTTTTAGAGACAGAATCTCACTTTGTCACCCTGGGTAGAGTGCCATGCGTCACAGCTCACAGCAACCTCTAACTCCTGGGCTTAGGTGGATTCTCTTGCCTCAGCCTCTGGGGTAGTTGGGATGACAGGTGCCCGCCATAACGCCCGGCTATTTTTTTTGTTGCAGTTTGGCTGGGGCTGGGTTCAAACCCGCCACCCTCAGTATTTGGGGCTGGTGCCCCACCCACCGAGACACAGGCGCTGCCCCATGTGTTATTTAAAATAGAAAACCTGGTTGTGTTTTGCCCAAAGATAAAATTATAGCCTTGAATGAATATTCCAGCTGTCTGACTCCATTTATAACCAATACTGCTTGATCTCAAACTGTATTTAAAAGAGCAATTTGTAACCTATTCATATTTAAAGAGACCCAAGTTCCTGTTCTGAGTCCCCTGCAGTTATCTGAGGAGGAGGTGAAGCAGGTGTTCTAACTGGTAACTGCCACCTTCAGTCTGGGGACCAGAGCTGGCAGGAGGCTGTCCCTTTGGCGGGCTGTCATGGCTGGAGGTTGGGGTGAGATAGGTTTGGGGAACCGGTTTTGTTTATGAGGCATCTGAGAAGCCAGCAGTGAGTCCTGGACTCGACTGTCCTCTCAGAGGTGGGAGCAGGTCCACACAGACTGTTGAGAGGTCAGCAGTGAGTCTTGGACTCCAGGGCCCTCTCAGAGGTGGGAGCAGGTCTGTCTGAGAGCCTCAGGCTTCTCCAAAAGCCCTAGGACTTTCCCATCCCTACTGGGCCTGCGGGGAACCTTTCAGAAGACAGACTTTTCATAAGGAAAAGAGGTTTCCTGGAGCTGCTCCATGGCACTTCAATAGTTATTAAATACTCACCATGTACCAGGCCTTGGCAGCCCAGGTGGCAATGACACGCCTCATTTGCAGAAAAGGGGGCTGACGCTGCTCAGGCGAGGCAGCATCACACTGCCTGGGGTCAGAATCAGCCTCCCAAAGCCACCCTCCTAACCACTGTCTTGGAGTGGGGAGGACAGTGTCCTTTGGGAACTTTAAATCTCGAAAATACACTGTCCTTTTCCATTCATTAGACTAAGATACTATACAGTGCCAGGAAAAGGAGGCAAAGAAGGAAGAACCTGAGGACCTTTTATTACAGCGAGGCCGCCTGCTTTTCTCCGCACTACCAAGATGCCTTGGGGCTGGAGCGCCTGCTAGCTCTGCGGCCGTGAGTCACTTCTGTGACACCGGGTTTAGTATTGGGCTGGAGGTGCCGAGTGGGGCGGCTGGGCAACCCCAGTCCACATCCTGAGGTTTGCAACAAAGGTGTGATTTTCCATTGTGAGCTGGGTCAAGATATCAATGTTGCAAACCCTGATGACCCATTCGGCATCTCCAGCTCCCACATTCTGGGCACAGCTGGGGAGCGTGGGCTTCCGTGGCAAAGGACTGGCCAGGCATAGGGCCTGGACCGAGGAAGCAGGAACTGGCCTCATCCAGTCTTTCCTTTCTTCTCTCCACTTGCCATCACTCCCACCATCTCTGATTATGCCACCTTTGTTCTCTGCTGGAACAGGAGATGAGCAGGGCAGCGGGAGCATTGGGGTCAGGGGAGGTGATACCTTTGCAGCACACTGGGGGGCGGGGGTGGTGGCTGCCTGAGCAGCTGGTGCTGACCACACTAGAGGCTAGTGATGGCTGTTCTCACTCAGATTTCTGACTTTGTTTACAATAAAATATCAAACTGAAAATGTCCATCTGTCAGAAATCCTTTTTAGAAAACATATTAACCCTTCCTAGAAAGCAAGCTCTCACTGCTCCCTTTTCAGCAAACATCACTAAAGAAACAAATTATATTGACGCTGTTGAATGTATTTCTTTTTCAAAGCACATAAAACATCTTACCCTCTGCCTCCTTGGTCAGTTGTGGGTGAGTCTATAAAGAGGTACCTTTTTTCTTTTTTTTTTTTTTGAGACACAGTCTCGTTTTCTTACTCAGGCTAGAACTTAGCTCACAGCAACCTCAACTCTTGGCTCGAGTGATCCTCCTGCCTCAGCCTCCCAAGTAGCTGGGGACTATAGGTGCTCACCGCAACACCCAACTAGTTTTTCTATTTTTAGTAGAGATGGGGTCTTGCTCTTGCTCAGGCTGGTCTTGAACTCTTGAACTTAAAGGATCCTCCTGTTTCAGCCTCCCCGAGTGCTAGGATTATAGGCGTGAGCTATTGTGCCCAGCCAAGAGGCTCTTCTTTGAACATGGGACCTTCAGCCTGGCTAACCTGGGGAAGGTGGAGGCTGCAGAATTGAAGGGAACAGCGTCACCCACTCAATACCAGCAACAAATTAAATCGCAAGCTAACTTGGCATCATTATGCACAGATTTCATCTAACACACCAATGGCTTCTAGAAACACGCCCCGATGGTCTGCAGAGCTTTCTGGGGACAGAGGAGGAGACATCAGCAGAGTAAGAAGAGGAGCAGGGGCAGGAATCAAGGCGCCCGCTCCGGACGGCCATGCTGTCATCTTTCCAAGCCATGGTAGTATGGGAAACTTATTTTAAATCATGGTTTACTTTATTCTTCATTGAGGTAATTACATTTGTACCAAGCACTTACTAATTCAATAAATACTCACAGACAATAGATAAAAGCTGTATGACGTCCTGCTAAAAATAGATAAAACCAGTACTGACTACTAGGACGTCCTGCTAAAAATAGAGAAAACCAGGACTAACTAGGATGTCCTAGTCAAATGGGGCCCCAGGTGAAAGGTTATCCTGCTAATCTGATATTCACGTGCCACAGACACAGGCTCTAATCGCTGGTGAGTCTTCCACAGTCAGCAAAGCCGGGTCCCTTCTGAGCAGAGGATGGGCTGTGGAGCGAAGAACTCTGTAACGGGCCCTATTTCCCTCTGCTTTGGTTACTTATGCCACACTTTTACTTTACCAGCTGTACTACTGGCTTAATTTTATTTTCTCTTTGCTCCATGGACCTTATTTAATTTTTTTCAATAGAAAAAAATCTAATTGCTCCAGACATTCAACGAAAACTTCAGAAATTGGCTCTAGGCCCAGACCATAACCTGGAGAATTTTCTTAAAACTTTGGCCACTATGGTCTTTTATATCCGAGACCTGGAGAGAAAGGAGGAAAAAGACAGAAAGGAACAGAAAAGAATGACAGCTCTACTAATGGCACTCCAATAAACAAGCAACTTTCAGGGTCAAAGGGAAACCAGAGGAGCTAAAAACAAGTGCTTCCAATGTGGTCAGACTGGCCACTTCAGAAAAGATTGCCCCCAGCAGCACCACTGGATGGGCAAGCCACCGGGCCCCTGTCCAGAATGCAAGGATGACCCCTGGAGGGTTGCCTGTCCCCAGAGGTGAAGGCCTCCTGGGACAGTGACCCCATCAGAGCTCAAACTGTTCTGAGGGTGCCTGGGGCAAATTCTCATGGCTCCAGCTTGTGTCATCACCCCTCAAGAGCCCCAGGTTTGCCTTATAGTGGAGTGCCAGGAGATAAAATTTCTTTTGGACACTGGAGCAACCTTTTCTGTACTTATCTCTAACCCTGGTCTTTTATCCCCCAAATCCATAACTATACAGGGGGTGTGTGGAAAGCCGGTTACCAAATTTTTCTCCCAGCCTTTAAGCTGCAATTGGGATGACTTGCTGTTCTCTCATGCCTCCCTAAACATGCCTGAAAGTCCTACTCCCCTTTAGGGGAGGGACATACTAACTAAAACAGGAACTTTTCCCTCCTGGAGATCTACTAATGATCAAAACTCTTCCCTCTAATTCACCTTCCCTAACCCCAACTTGGGATGTCGCCTTCCCTGTTATCTTGTCTTCTTCTACAGCTGTTAAAGTTATAGGAGTCAATTCCTGCATACATCATTCACGAGTAAAAACCTGGAAGCCTCCATCTTCTATGAAGGCAGACAATGAAGACAGCCAACCACAGACCACCTACACTTGTGAGCCAAAAGAAAGTTTGAAATTATTATTTAAGAAACAGCAAAAAAATTCCTAATATGGTTCTCTTTTTGCATCACTGAATAAGTGCTTCTGACCTGATGCTGTTGTACCTTTGCCTATTACGGATTATACTAATCAGATTTATGTTTTCCAGAAATATCATCAAGCCACACACAATAAAGATGGTTCTAATCCATGAATCCCGGTATCACTCTCCCTCCGAAGAAACCCTAACTGCCCCCTTCTATCATCGCCCAATTCAGCAGGAAGCAGTTAGATCGAGTCTTCGCCCTTTTTCCCTAACAGCAGTTAGGGTTTCTGCTCAGAGAGGGAGAATTGATGCAGGACATTTGGTACCCTAGCCAGCTCAGCAGAGCTGGCAGACCTGCTGCCTCTTTCTTGGTTATGTCGGTGCTGCGGCAGCTAGCTGAAGAACCAGCGGGCTGGATGACAGGCAAGGAGAGGGACCTCCAACCCCTACTGGAGGCTCCAATAGCCGAAAAGGCCGGACAACTGCCGAGGAAAAACCTGTGCCTTGGTGTCTCCTTCACTTCACACTTAGGACTAAATGTGGAACTCCCATTTCCTATGCCTAGGTCAATTTCATGTGAATTTCCTAGGCCTCAATTCCATGAATGGACTGTGTCCATTCATTAATACATTCATT